>LXKZ01000186.1:0-104209 GCA_001856765.1 Endoconidiophora polonica | reverse complement strand
AGCAGGAGGCTTTAAAGCTCTGTCCAGTAACCAATCTGGCGTCGTTTGATTGCGTAGCAATGTAGGTAGACGTTAAATATACACACACACACACAGATTATATCTAGCCAACTTTGAAGAGAATCATTCAATTGTGGACTAATCATAGTGGGTCTATGCTATACATAGAATTGTTCATAACAATAGTCAAGCCAACGGGGACTCAATGCACTGACAAAATAAAGGAGTGTTAGGGTTCTGAAGAAAACCCTAGTAGAAGGCTTCGTACTTTTGGAGATAAATCAATTAAATTCAGCCCGTCTTCGACTGACCTAAAGCGAACTTACCATTTCTACATATCCTTACGTTAAAAGTTCTTGAGACTTATTCTGTCATCATGGTTATGACTTCATCCAAAAATGAATAAGTGAGTACTATAAATGGTCGTTGAGAAGAGTAAAGAATCAACGAGTGAGTAGTAGCAGAAATTCAAAACTGGGAACCTTTATAGAGCAGAAAAACAAGAAAATATCTGAGCTAGAGTCGAAGATGGATAGAACGAAGCAACCCTAAAGTAATAACGCGGACGGTAAAAGTTGTTCGCGCTGATGAACCAATATCATGTGTTTGGAGTTACCAGAGGCTTCTTTAGAGGCTTACGTGAGGTCGGCCCATACGAAAACAAGTACTTCACAAGATAATGAATGATACTAGATATCCTAGAACCTAAGAAAACGATATATAATGCAATGAAGACCACCACGTCATACTGGTCAAGCAAAGATCAGAAACAAACAGGAACTAATGAGACATCAGTAAGTTGCATCTTGCAGGCGCGACAAGTAACTAAATATAAATTGAACTATCTCTTCAGACCACAAGTTAAACGTCAGACAATAAACCGCAGATGTAAGAAATAGACAAATCGTCATCAGGGCGCATCTTACAAATGTAGCAATAAGCAGGATGTGAAATAGCAGGTAAGCGTCACTTGCAGCGTCTTATAGACAGTGTTTATAACAAAAAAAGAATGTGCTGAATTGAGAAAAAAAACGGGTTAGTCTAGAACCTTACGCTGAGAAGAAGTAGTACTGACAATCTGATAATGATTTCTAGAAGATCAGATGCTTGGCTGAAGGCGACCATGGGCTATCTCTGGACTGGCATTGGTCACTGGGCACATTCTTAACTACCCTAAACGAGCTTGCATTTATACGACTGCCAGAAGCCAAAAGTCTAGCAGGCGCCTTCAGGGCCTGGTCAATCACATTCTTTTCTAGCGTATACACGAAGAAATCACATCAGTGTCGCCACTGACGTTTGATTGAAACGAAGAGTGTAGACAAAACGGGTATGGGTTCCTTCGCCATTAGCACTTCTTTCACTATATTGCTAATCATTTTGTTTATATGGTCTACCTAAAGATTCCCATCCTAAAATATCTTTCTTGTTTTTGGAACCTTCATAAAAGCAATGTCATTTTTTCTCAATACTTATTTCGACTCTTATCTTAACCTCGTGACAATATCATCCTGGTACACCACTTCCTCATTCCAAACTTGCCCACTTTTGTTTTTAGGGCTAACTGCTCTATCCTTTGACTTCATGCTGCTACTCCTGTCTGTTTTCAGTGTGTTCTTGGAGTCAGTGCCTTCCCGCCTCTATCATTCAATCCGGCACTCTCTACTGTTCCTGGAGCCTAACACTCTTATCCTAACTCGTATTTGATCACTTGTATTATCAATTTACATCTTCTCGTCTATTTATACTGTCTAACTATAGCCAGTTCTGAGTACTATAGACTGCCAGGGCTTACTAGCTTCTGACAAACACTAGACATAACCTGTTTGTAAGAGGCTTGTAGTCTTTGATGCCACGTAAGACTAACTAGTATCTTCTAACCTAGAATAACTGAAGAAGGGAAATGGAAAATTTCAATATGCCTGATAGTGACAGAGTTAAACACAAATTAAAATCATTTCTAACCTAGATGAGAAAGCAGTGTACTAACTCAGGCACAACTTGCCAAACAAACAGCATGAGTTGTATATCACTTACTAGAAAAGTATTACTTGCCATTATTAAAGACAATCAGATACCTTGAACTAAAGTGTCTGTCTATTATCACAGACAGCAAGACAGTTTTGACCATCAAAATATCACTAAACGATAAAACCCTCATATCTTCACCTACAAAGATTTTAGATTGGGGCACTAGTCATAAGTTAGACTGGCATATACTACAACATTAACTATAAGTACTAGTGTTATGCCCTACGGTGACAGTAACTCAATGTAACATTATATAGTTCCCATTAGTAGATACTTTTAGCTAGCCAACTATTGGGAATGATAAGATGGTTTTTGACTAGGTATAAACCTTTGAAATCAATGTACCTTTACAGCATGGAAGATACTACAATTATAAAACGCCTATGATATTACCTATAATAATGTAACTACTAGTGCTAGTAGTATCCCCATGCTAGCCTATGCCACAAAATGGCAGCGATATACATTCAGGTAATGTAGCACTCCTTTGTCATTATGTATTTCAAATCTTGAAACTTATTAGGTCATATCAAAGGGTCACACCCTTCCCTTTTAGTTTAGTGCAACAATCAAGATTCATTTTTAGTGTTGGTTTGCTTTCTTCCTTGTAGGATAACTTGCCGAAGATTCTCATATATTGCCATTGGATTCTACTCTTCCGTGAGTACTGAATACTGCTTCTTCAAGTTTATTGGTCACGTACACTTCACCTTCATTTTGTTTCGTCACTGCTATTCCAGGCTTAGGTCTCAACCTGTTGGCACGTTTGTAAAACTATTGGTGATATCTTGCTAGCTGTATATATTATCATTCAGTTGCTTTGTATCGCTACTCTAACTTCGTTCCAGCGCCACTATAATGTGTCAACCTCTCAAATTTCTAGCAGCTATTCTGTGAGCCAGTGCCCTGTTTTATAGTGGCCACCACCTGCTAGTTTGTTTTTGTAATTATTTCATATACGTTTTCACTGCATACATGTCTCTACTCCAGCTGTGTCCCAGCTCTTCGGTATTGTTATAACTCATCACTTTCCAAGCACATTCTGTGCGCTTGTGCCCTAGCAACTATTCTCAAAAGCTTCTGTTATTCTAGTAGGCACAGCTATCTCTGTTGCCTTAGATATTAATGTATTCAGCATCTACTTTCTTCTACTCTAATTCTTGTTATAATTTTATTGTCTTTGATCAGTAGTCTTGGCAAGTTTCTGGAACTGTGAAGATACGTTGTTATCATATTGTCATGACTGAAAGTCGTGTACTGCTTTTCCGTCTTATATTGTTATCATGGCTCCACACGGTCAACAACCAACACTCGCTAATAGGAATATTGCCATTCTTGAAGCTCAATCACACCGCCAACACCGTTAACATTCATAGTCTGGTTAACGGCATTCGTAGTATGTCTACTATTCAGTTCAAGACAAGTCTCTCTGCTTAGCGTAAAGTATTGGTCATAGTAAGATATTAGTTACTAATGTTCATTGCTTCTTGTATTAGCAATGACGACTAAGTTAGGTGGCTTTGCCAACGTCTATATAAACCGCTGATTAACCCACAATTGGTTTAGTAGGAGGCTTTTTTCTTCAGCGCAGACAACTTGTTTTCAGTTATGCACGTTCATTGCCTGGTTTCAGTGCTTTCCTATCTCTAGTCTAACTATTTTTAATGCCATATCATACAGCTTGAACCTTTGTTGTCAGTAGGTAATTCGGAACTCCTGTGTAACCCTCGACTGCCAGTCCAGCACACTTTATAACAGCATGGCATTACAAATAGTCACTCATCATAAACGTCACAAATTATGTGTTTTATATGATTTAAATAGATGTTGTCTTTAGTTGGCATAGCAAGTGCTTGAATGCCGTTCTTTCTCTAGCCACGAGCAGCTTTTGGATGGAGCATACAACAAACGTTTCCTTTAAGATTTTAATTACAAATTTTAATCGCAGCTAGATGATAGTACGCTTATCATAGAATGCAGTGATCTGACGCACTACAAGAATATAACCGTTCCACAAAACGCAAATTTAGTCGCAGTGTATTTATAGGATAGCCAGGAATGAATTGTAATGACTTACTCTGAAGCGTACGTAACGTACTCATAAAATCCTGAAATCTTAGTACTACTTCAAATGGGGAAGGCGTGTTTAAATCAAAACGCATAGTAAACCTGTCACATCAGATATCGACCTCTCTATTCGGGGACTAGTAACGAGCTTAAGCGAAGAAGGTGCTAGAGAATGGAAGTAGCAGAATACCGAAGACCTAGTTTTTAAAAACGACGTAGGGCGACCAATGGGAGAAACAAATTGAAAAAAAAGGACAAAGTCGATCGAGTCGACAATGGCGGAGGGTAGAAAAGCATAGTACCAAGTCGTCACAAATAACGCCATAGGCGTAATAATAATATTGGCAATGATGTATAATGTATTTGTTGACGTCTGTCACTGTACGCATTATTGAGACTCGGTTTGTATTTTGAACCAATACAGAGCCGCAGTGAATATTCTTGCAAGGCATCATGAAGGACTAACTGACCCCCCTTCCCCCTCAGATTTGTCTGTACTCTGTCTGTGTTACAAACGCCTGGGTCGATGGTTGATACGTAAGTCCACAACCTAATGCAAACTGTACCGTCCTTACATAGCTTGTGCTTCAGTTTGCCTGTCACAACAATTACATGGCTGAAGGTCGCATACACCTGACAAATCAGGATGTATTGTATCTTCATAGTTCTGAACATTTAAGATTAAATGAGATACTGATAATGACAAGCCAACGGCACATATGGACTTGCAAGGCAAATTCAAACTGGTGTCTTCCGATTCAATAGCAACCTTGCCACCTCTTACAAAGATGGCACGTAGTCTGTGAAAATTTGGTTGAATCTACTAGTCTCCTAGACTACGCCTGACAACACCTTAGTACCGCATAATGCGCTAATACCATCTAACTTTACTCCCTTCTGCCTACTATGGATCTTAAGTCACGTAGAGGCACGATATAATCTAAAATCATGACAATAATTTCTACCATATAAAAAGCCCATCTACCAAGAATAGGTGGCAGAGAAGTATTTCAATGTCAGTAAACAGATGAGATGATATACAAAAAGTTACACTGTCGTTATCCTTGCATTATAAGTTAAAGCTTGCCTAGTAGTAACTTACATCCATTGAGGAACAGAAGCTAATGAAAACACTGTGTCTAACATCAGCTATTTCCTTTAAAGTTTTACTAAAATTCAAGGCCTGTCTTACTATCAGTCCCCCATTTTTAGTTTGGGTTCAAGTAACAATGAATGACTCAATCGATTGAGAAGTTAAATAATCTTACTATTTAGAGGCGATGTTGGCTTGCAAGCACAACGAGCTGCTGCATGGGTCGTCATAATCGACCTCAAAGTTAGCAATTGTGACCCTTTCCTAGTTCCTAGGCCAAACTGGTTTCGAATTGCTATGCTTTTACTGAACTTATGACTGTCACGCTACTTATGGTAATACTAAGCATAAAACTTAGTAGTATGTTCTTTTTCATAATCGTCAATCTCATTACGTTTCTAGAACCATGAAGATAGTTGGTAGTATGTTCTAAATGTCAAGTTATGGTCCTGATTTGTAATCAATTGTAAAAATTTAAGACCGAGAGATTGGTAATTTGATGAGACCGATATTGGCTCGTCACTCAAAGCTTGTCACCTGAAACTTTCTGCAGCAATATGACCAATTCCATTTTCTTGCTAGTAGTCAAGGTGAAGTTTTAGTTGGCGGGCTATCTTAGCAGAGAACCAGAAATTCTATGCAACTTATACCTGCTGCATCGTTAAATCTTGAAACTAATTATTAGCGCCTTTCATTGACGTGACATGTAAAGAGGTCACGCGCTCGATCACGGCGTAAACCGCCCACAAAGCGTATGAGTTCTTTCCATAGCAGAGGCTTGTTGATGTTTTGTCTATTAATAGAATTTATAGCAATTAATTATACATTACATGCACTGATATACAAGCTTTATATGATCAACAACTGTAACTAGGCAAGTATGGTATCGTCATAGTCTGTAGAAACTGAATGTGGCCAATGATACTAGCAAGTCAACTGGATTTGTCAGAGACAACATCGATTTCATTAATCTAATTTCTTCTCCAACGACACGGTCTTTTGCAAGAAGGTCGATAGACAAAACATGTCGACGTTTCAGTCCTAGATACAGCCAGCAATAGTCCTCACTAGGGCCTAGAAACGCATCAATGAGACAAAGAAATATTCTGAATAAGGCCTACTGTGGCAGGAGTATATTCAAACTTTCTTCGTCATGTATCATTTGACTACTACTGATAGGAGTACACTGTTGCAACTAAAGTACTTTAAGGAAGTTGGTCATATATACCTACCTTGAGTAGTAAGAAAACAAATCCATTTCATTTTTGAGCAACCACACGTGAGAATGACGCCGCTACAACTCGCACGCTGTGGTATTTTCATAGTTCTAAATACTCAATAAGGTTATTGAACAAAAAACCCTTCAATGTTCTTACTCTAGCAAGTGTGAAACAGATTGTACCACGATATCTGATGACAACGAATAATGATAGTGCTAGCCTACCAGGAACTGACAGAAAATATGTTCATATTGACGTGTACAGCCATTTTGGCTACCTGCTCTTTTGCGGATGTACTTAAGAAAAAAATTCCCTATTGTCGCAAGACTGTTTGTAGTGAGAGAAATTGTTAAGTTCACTGTAATAGCTTATGCTTGCATGGAGACTTGCTTTACTGGATAGCCAATGATTGAGGCTCAAATAAGAATCAAGCACACATCTTGATTCAAGAATAGAATCCTAATTAGTTAAGCATAGCAAAAATTAGATTGGGGAAGGAGTGGTAGTATGCATTTACTATACAGGCGTATTTGCTAACTTAGTTTATCCTTGTTATTTTAATCCTAATTGTTATTCACCTAATGTGACGACGCCACAGGAAGAACTGACAGCACTGCACGGGTTACCCAGTCACAAGGGTTTGGAGGAAGTATAGGAGGCAGCAAGCTGTTTGGAAAACTATAAACAAAGGTTTTTTTTTTTTATCATTAATCTTCTTGTTTACCTTTTCTTCGATTTACCATTACATAGCTTAGAGTCTCTAGAAACCTCCATTAATACATGTCATTAATGCTTTCACCTTCCAAATTATTTTGTTGACGGTAACGCTTGGTACTTATTAATAGTATTGTGAATTTGAACGATTATGAAAACTCTACTGTGCAGAGACTATTTATTACCTTCTACTCTCAACAACTAGACTTCGTCATCGCTAGTGCTTGCTTTATTGCTAATAGCCTTTAGCATTATGCTACACTTCCGTGGCTCTCTTGTGCCTGATAACATTACAGGTTAGTATCATTGCTTCTAAGTGTGTCCATGGTATCATTAGCGCCCTTCATTGCTTAAATTTCAAAATAGTTTGCCATAACTTCAAAATGGCGTTTTATCTCATTACTTACTATCTTCGTCAAACACACCTAAACTAGATTTCCAGAGCATAATATGATTATTTACGTAGTTCGTCACATCACTGCTTTCTATATTGTAATACTTGACCGCGATCGGTATTTATTTATCATAGTTGTACAGAGAAGAAGATTGATAAATGCTCAAAGCAAAATAGCTAAACTCAAGATTTGTGTGCTCATGTTAGATGCTAAGAGCTTAAGCTATTTTGTGTAGAATGTTTACCACCCATAGAGCTCTGCATTGTCTTGCTCTAGTTTTATTGGTCAAGTTTTAGCACAATAATTTAGCAGTTATCTGTGCTGTAGGACACAGAACAAGGCTTTTACAATACCTAACAACTAATAATGTAGGCATTTTTGGCCTATATACTTGCTAATACATGAATATAATACTTGAGGCAAAATAATATGTAGATAATTATCAATGGAGGTAAATGTTTAGTAACATGAAGTTACATAATTTTCTATGTTTCATAACAATTGCCATGCACAGCGAAATCATCTGATATACTTTTATATTTTTGACAGTTGCTATGCCTGCCAAATCGTCTAATAAAACTGTATATTCTCTACAGTTGCTGTGCCTGGCCAAACCGTCCTATAAAATTGTATATTTTATACAGTTGCTATGCCTGCCAAATCGTCTAATAAAACTGTATATTATTGATAATTGCCATGCCTGGCTAAGTCGTCCAATAAAATTGTATATTCTCTACAGTTGCTGTGCCTGGCCAAACCGTCCAATAAAATTTTATATTCTCTACAGTTGCTGTGCCTGGCCAAACCGTCCAATAAAGTTGTATATTCTATACAGTTGCCATGCCTAGCCCAACCGTCCTATAAAATTGTATATTTTATACAGTTGCTGTGCCTGGCCAAACCGTCTAATAAAACTGTATATTCTCTACAGTTGCCTTGCCTGGCCAAACCTATATGTGCTATTCATGCTGTGTCTCCAGTGCCTTTCTTATGGCCTCCCTTTTGCCATCTACTTTTGGCCATTGTGGTATTTGTAACAGCCTGTCTGGATGAGAGACGACACTTTGTCACATACAATGGAGATAACACAGTCATATGTGTCTTGATCAATGCCCTTTGATGATATCTTCAAATCTGTGACCATCTAGGAATCAATAGCGTTTTGTACTAAATATCATAATACTTGCGCTATAGACTGCTATAGGCCACTGCAGTTGCAGCATTGCTAATGATCTTCACCAGCAACTGCATTTATCTCTTCCGGATGGTTCTGACTGTAGTGTGGCAACGCTAGAAGAACCAACAGCACCATAAGGGTTAGACATGTGATTAGGGTTAGGCGACGCCACAGCAACCAGCAGACTGTTAGAAACTGTAAATAATGTTTTTGTTTACCTTTTTGTTACTTTTATCACAAGGAACAGAATATCACTTTAAGAGTCTGTAGTCGAACTAGAACTAGTTTTATAAGAATTTTGGCCTTTATAGTCACTGATGCCTAATTGTGATAAATTATTATAGTTTCAATGTTTCATGATACTTGCCAACCTTGGTCAGAGCCGTATACTTTCCCAAATGTGTACAATGATAGCAGATACACAAGTAATAGATAGTATTTAGCTTACTTTTGCACCAATTAGTGAATAAGTTTAAGGTATTATAATACTAATTGATATAGTTTTCATCATTCTCATCATACAATGGTTTTCGGCCTCTTGAGTATATAATAGATTAAGAACCAGCATTATCAGGCTCCTTATTTAATAATGCAGTCCAATGTAATACTCACGTGAAGTTATGGTGGTTTCGATATTTCATGATACTTACCATACCTGTTCAATACCACTATATTATCTCCTGTAGTAAGCCGTATACCAAAGGCATGCTATACCGTCAATTACTCAATGATAACACTACATGCTAACCAAAGTTATACTGGCATGTAGGAAATAACAGTAGTACTGGTAGTGGCCTTTACTATAGGAGATATACCTAAGTTAGTGATAACTGATGCTATAGGCTCTTTTAGCCTAATTTTTAACCAATCCCTCTGTCTGATAAAGCAGTAATGTGAACTTGTCAAGTTTTCGATACTTGCCATTCCTTATTGAAAATTATCCAATCTTGATGACAATGATTTAATAATCTGGAAATTCATTAGATACTAATGATTAATTTGTTGCATGTTAATGAAAATCATGTAATAATGTGGAATTTGTCTTATCTTGCAGATATTCATTTGATGGTGATGAATCCATCTACCATCTAATACTGTAACAAATCTCATTAATTAGTAGTGTGGAAATTCATCTAATGGTGATTTCATCTAGTAGTAGTGAAATTTATCACCTATTAGAAAAATTGATCTTACCTTCATGATATTCATCCAATATTAGTGACATCTAATGATAAAGGAAAACTGATAGAAACTATCTAATCAATCTAAAATAGGCTAGTGTAGAGCATAACACTGATATTACATTTATTACAGGCAATAGAATGACTTCAATGAAACCATGATAGAGTAAGAACTGATATAGCAGGCTTTTTGCCTTATCAGTAATTGATGCCTAAGTCTAATATCTTACTTATGTTCAATGAAGACAGCTTCTTTTCAACTGCAAGGACAAACACTAAATGCTCCTAGTACAGTACCCTTCATGGTACAGTCAGTTGAAACGAGGCCTAGGCAAACTTCATAAAAATCCTAACTTTAACTTAGTTATCCTATTTCTATAGGATGACAGTAGTGTTCTATAGTAGAGGTACCACTTACCGGTGTTGGTTTCGGTCAGTTCACCACCTATATCCTGCTTTGGCTAAGCCAACTCACCCCATTGATAGTTCAGTGGAAAGAGTCACTGCTAGGTTTGTATTGAACAACCATCCATACACGGTCTGAAGGACTACCATGTTGATAACCCGTCTTCGACGGGCCTAACTCTTTATGTCCTGCTTTAGCGGGGTTTTCGCGTCTGACTTATGTATGCTTGGTGTTAAAAGTGGGCTGGAATTCGCCTAGCCTTTTTCATGTAACTAGAAACTGAATAAAATTAATAGAAAAAAACACTTCTTAGGCTTGAATCTATCTCTGTTATTATGGATTATTCAGACTATCTTCTTGTGTTTTTTATACTTTTCTGGGCTGGAGGGAAACCCTTGCCAGGCCCACTCATTTTCACTATCATCCTAGTTGCAAAGATCCTGCATATGCAGTTTGTGTTTGTTGCTTCCTTAGACTTGGCTGAAGCGGCTTCATTTGAGTATTGCAGTTTGCTGCGATTAGAGAAGATTCGGGGCGAAAATTTCATACATCAAAATCAGACCGCGTACCTATAGTTTAGATATATGATCAAATTACCATGCTTATACTGTTATGTTCTATCAAGTACTGAATTTAAGACATATACCGTATCTTAGTCGGCCCTCTTTTATCTACGAGTTACCGTTGATTTTATATAACATAGTGGAAAAGGCGCCATGCCTTGCTAGAAGTAACCTCTCTTCGCCCCCTTCAAAGAAAAAAGCAACGAGTTCCGTCTATTGAACTATTTAGCACCAGACAATATTCCCAGATTGATACCATCGTGTCAGATAATGTCCTAGGCAGATCTGGGAATCATATTAGAACTACAAGCGCTCTCAAGATGGACAACGTCTTCACAAATGCAAGGACAAACACTCAGCTCTCATGCACCTACGTATTGCAACTGCATATGTGTGATGTCATTCAATATTCCACTCAGTCAGCCCGTCCGGCAATGTGGATTTCAGTAGAAACTAGAACAATAGATCCAAGACAGCCCAGTTCTATCCAATAATTTACTAGGCAACCTTTTACGGGGGATAATAAAAAACTAGTAGACTAAGCTAGTACACCTGCAGTGCAGATATTAGCTTAGACAAATTATGTTCACCACAGTATAACAACGACCAAGAAGGAAATGTATATATCTGCTACCAGATGTTTTCTTCCTTTAAAAGGTTACTATCTTGGCTTCTTTGGGCCAGTGGGGAGTTCACAAACGTGCTAGCAGAGACAGTTAGTTTGTTGTAGATGCTAAAGTACTAGTATAGCAAATGCTTAGGTATCTATGAACAGAGTGTTAGTATAGTGATGTAGATATTGCAACTACAGCACAGTATAATCATGTACAAGATTAGTACCTCGCCTTCTGTTATCGAGATATCTACTCTAATAGGAAGTATGTCTCAATAGGAATATAGGCAGAGACATTCCCGGTTCTTTGACAAATACGTTGCTTACTATTATCATATCAAACAGCATTGGAAAACGAATATGCAACTACCTAGCCACCCATACGCCATCTGCCTAAAACAAGCCACCTAGGTCGGCATATCACCCCCACTAAGCCTACGTACTATCAAGTTTACCCGTATAAGCCGGAGTGCTGACTATATATATCACTATATGTTGCTATAACTATAGGCCGCTGCATCCTTCTTTTAAAAGACTAACCTCTATATTCGATTAGAACTGAACTATGAAGAAGGTAAGCTTTCTTGTTTAGTACATGACGTTGATAGCACAAAATTGTAGATACAAAACTAGTATCTCTACATATTCATTGGAGGTGAACATTAACTCCGGAGGTCATGGCGTGTTTTGTATTAGTGACAATGTAATAACGTGATCAATTGCAGTTGTATATGTTTATAATGATGATAATGATGAATTATAAATCATTCTGTCGCTTTCACCGACATCCACAGTCCACAAGTATTTCAATTTCATAAGTGGCGTAGATCCAAGAAAACACTACTCCACATTGGAGGAACATTTACTTTAGACGAGGGAACAAAAGCTATAAGCCAACTAGAGGTCGACGTACAGACGGCTGCAGAATCAAGAAAGTCGTGATCAAAACGGAGTGGCCCAATCCAAAGGAAAGACATTGTAGAGCATTCGCCAAAACAGACCATAATGCAAGAGCATGCTATAAATACGTAACTAACAAAGCTTCTGGCTAAGTGGATAGTAATGGGTGATTAGTTGCATGGTGTGTAGTGTGCTTGGATAGATATATACAGGGAGTGGGTGGCTGTATTGGCTGCTCGCTTCGATATATTTATAGTACGTCATCACGAATTGAGGTTAGTAGAGTTTTGATGACTCACGGATAGAGATAAGATAAAACTGATACGTAAATGCAAGTGGAAATGAAAACCAAAATACGAAGCTTAATATAACATGAGCTAGGGTTGAATATGGATAGTTAAAGTCTACGTATATATTATCTATTATGTATTATCTAGTTGAGTGGAACATTTTCAAATTAGAACAAGAAAGAAATGGAGAAAGCAAGGCACAATGACGTGATTCAATGTTTAATCCCAAGTGTGAGGTGGATGATGTGCATCGTATGCTTCCCATACTTGTGACGGAGATGCCGTCGCCGTCATAACAGGCACAGAGTCATCAGTTACTACAAAGGCAGAGCTTGTTTCAACAAGATGCTGTGCTTGTTCCTGTTGATACAGTTGCTGATGCTGCACGTGGTGCATTTGCTGGTTATGCCCTTCCCAAGGCGGGCCAAGGACTCCAAATTCCGAATCCGAGGAAGAAGACGACGAATAGTAATCAAAACTAGATACCTCCTCCGCATCTGGCATTGCTTGGCTGATTGGTATCGGCTGTGGTTGTTGATGTGGCTGTTGGGTGATATGTCGAAGGCGTTCTCCTGCTGTATCCGCAAGCTCAACTTTACTCTGCTTGTTAAGTAGTCGTTGTTGATGCTCCGCTATGGCCGAAGATGGAGTCTGAACAAGGTGACTGCTGGTAGCTGGACTATATCCACTTGTTCCTGCTGATCCAGAAAACTCAGCATTCCCGGTTCCAACACTAGCAGAGCGTACCCAAGAGGCCGACTCGCATGATGAGAGAACAGGAGGAGTACCTCCATGAAGAGTTGACACACTAGATGTAGTTGCAGATAGAGAGTGGGAACTAATAGGCTGAATGCGGACAGATGGGGCCTGTCTTTGATTCTCATCCCAAGTTTGCATAGAACTACAGGAACTATCCTCGGCACTGTACTTTTGCGGCTGGTTCGGCGTCATGGAAGCCACAGTAACATTGGGCGCATTATGGCCAATGGTCACGGAGCTAGTATAGGCGTATTGCGCATGGTTATGGATAGCTTGATTCTGTTGAAAACCTACAGATCTAGACTGTTGACTAGCAGAATTCGGCGGCGCATGACCATGTGGTTGAGAATGGGTCTGAGACTGAAGGCTATTATCGCAAGATGGGACATGATGTTGCGGAGATCGAGAGTGAAAGCTATCTGTCGCCGATAGTGGCTGATATGTGACGTGAGATTTAGGATTTGGGCCAGTATAATAGGTATACGGTGGCTGGTGTAGCGATGGATGATTGGATTGTTGATACGAGACATTAGAACTTTGCTGGTTATAGAAAACAGTGGAAGCACTCTGGCCAGAAAAAGGCCCATGATTCTGGTGGTAGTCCAAGTTTTGACTAGGAGCATCCTTCTGGTTCTGCACCTTCTCCGAATTATTCTTCGATGGCCGCTTAAACGTCCTAAAAAGGCCTTTGCTAGAGCTTTTCTTTCCTGGCTGTTGAGTCGCTGGTAGTGACTGCGTGGGTTTGGCACTGTTCAATAGCTTGGAGAAGATATTGCCATTGCTGTGCTGTTGTTGTAGTTGAGAATGAGATTGAGACTGAGAAAGAGCTGGTCTAGAGCTAGGTGGATATCCTTGCTGTAGATTATGATGTGACTGTGACTGTGACTGTAACTGTAGCTGTGTCTGCTGGTTTACCTGCTGATAAAGCTGGGCATATGGTGAAGGTGTCTCATGAGACATTGACCGTTGCTGTCCAGTATGTGACTGTTGATGTGCCAAAACTAGAACTCCGCTCCCGTTTCCGCCGCTAGACCTCGACATAGAGGAAGGCTCGGCAAGTGGCGAGGATACAACTGGTGCCGGATATCCCGAAGCAGAGCGAGGACTGGTTCCATCTGACGCTCTATACATTTCTGCGTAACGATCGGAAACATTGCTAGTTGCACGTGTATGGTTATGCTGATGGCCAAACGTAAGATCAGAGTTACTGAGGATATGCGCTGAGCGAGTACCCACTGACGATCGCGGTGAGGCTGCTGAGACGAGACTATGAGAAGACTGGCAGGCACTAGCAATTCGGCTACCTTCCAAATCAGATATGGGCCCAGTAGCCCGTTGTGTGCTAAAGCCACTAGATAATGAAGCCACGCCAGGCGACGATGGAAGGACTGTTTGACTTTTGTTGGCCGTACCGAGGCGGGACAAGAACGATGACTGCGAGTTCCGAGCTTCTGACAGAGGCCGATCACCAAAGAGGCTTGGATGCGGGGACTGGCGGTGCTGTGAATCACGCGCTCGGGAAGACTGTCGTGAACTCGAGTTTGGGCGTGACGTAAACCGGAACATAGAGTTACTAGAGATACGGCGGCCACGATCTTCAACATCCCATACTGTAGGCAGGATATCTTGAGAAGCCGGCCTTGAAAGTGGACCAGTGTTGCTTCGTCGACGTGAATGGCCTGGAGCAAATGGCGGCATGAAGATGTCATCATCGGATGTCCTGGCAATTTCACGAAGATTTCCGTGAGAAACGGCATGTTTTGGCAGCATATTATCCAGTCCAGAGACAGATTTGCGGAACAGGCCTGTAAATGTCGATAGGCGTGTCTTGCTGTTGCGAGGTAAGTCTTCAACAATGCTATCGGAACTCATAACATCAATGCTCAATGGTGACGTAGCTGATCGTGGTCCGCTATAGCATGTGCTGGTGGTCGGCGACTGCATTCCACCGTGGCCAAGAGTCGTGATATGCACTGATCTGGCAGCAAATGAACCACCCGGAGATGCTAATTGTAGTGTCGGAGCGTTGCTAGAAGGTTGAGGGCATGGTGCTTGTTGAGGGGCATTGCTAGTGCCTGAACCAAGTAATCGAAAAAAGGAACTCGACTGCCGTCGAACATCATGCTTGGAATCAGTTGGTGAAAGCGAAGCTCGGTCTTGGTCTTTATTAACAGGTTTTCCCGGCATCTTGAGAGCAAGGTCGCGCAGTGCAGATGCTCGCTTATTCTTACTCTTTGGCAGTAGTTCCGTCGTGGTTCGAGAAGGCCCAGGAGGTCCATTCGGCATCAAGTTTTCGTCCGACTGCAGAGAATTAAGCGGCATAGAAGCCATTCGCCCGATAGTATGCGGCTGCTCTAATTGAGACACGGTAACAGGTAGGGCTGGGATGGGAAACGTATTTGGGTGCGGCAGATTGACTGGTGTTGTGCCTTCATCTTGACGCACATGGTCAGTTTTAGTAGCTGGAGTTAGAGCAGAGGTTTCGTTATCATCAGCCTCCAGCTGCTTTTCGTCCATGATATTTGATTCTTCGGTGTCGGAACTTTCGCGGTCGCTACTATAAGGATGATCATCATCTACTTCAATTTCCTTGTCAAAACCTGTCATAGTGTGTTGCTTTTGGCGAGATGCCGGACTCGCTGAACGTTTACGGCTCTGTGGTAGAAGAGGTTCTGACAAATGAGACTCCCTGAGATCCCATCCCTGCTGCAAAAACTGCTTCACCTGTGTTAAAGATAGAAAAGGTGTGGTCTGGCTAGCCAAGGGTGAAGATACTAATGCGTGATGAGTCTGGTTGAAAGTAGAAGGGCCAGCGCTTCTCGGTTGTTGAGATCCGATGACTGTACGCGGCGAAGCTAAGTCAGTCTTAATGGTGATATGACTGCTTCGCCGACGTCCACGAGGGCACTCAGAGGCGGTAGTCGATACAGGCGTTGTAGGAATGCTATGGGGCCTACTTGAGGCACTGTTGTCCGTGTTGTTTCCAATATTGCCGCCATCGAATAAGGAGGCAAGCCGAATCTTCTCACGTAAAGAATTGTCTACGTCATCTGGTAAGCTGTCGACACCTGCTACACAGTTTTCGCTGGTTTTTCCGTCATCGCCACGCTTCAAGATTAGACCTGGGTTGATGAGCGCATGGTTGGATTCTGCGGCTGGCGATAGGGACGGCAATATCCGTGGATCGACACATATTATCTCTTCGGGGTGGCTTGGCTTCACAGAAGAGACCTCCTGCTCCGGAGCAATTGGCGTTGGCTTGATGTCGAAGCTAGAAATGTCGGCGATCAGTTCTACTGAACCATTCTCGATTGAAAACTCGCGACTGTTGAAGGACGAAGCCCTGCTAATCGGTGGCAGGCCAGTGAACGATGAGTTGCGCTCGAGGTTGAGAGCAGATGGCCCGTGTGTCGCTGCAAGCAAGCCAGCTCGGGAAGGTAACTCGTCAAGTGGCGTTGAACGTCGGGTCATGTTTTCTGCGGTGGCAGCAGACGCAAGAGACATGTCTATAGCTTCTTCTCTAGCAGCTAACACTCCTCCCTCCCCATCTTCTCGTTCTTCTCTTTCTGCTATTGATCTTGAAGCTGCTATCCCCCCACCATTTCGCACACCCGGCCTATCATCAGGAAGATCAATTTGCGACGATACTTCGATCCAGCCAGCAGGAATCCTATTTCCGCCCAGCAACGGCGCGGAGACTGGAGATGGTTGGTGGCGATTAGAGAGCGCATTTGCATGTTGTTGTAGTCCGTTGCGACCTGCCATAGCCAGAGCCTCGATGGTTAGGGCTAGCGCATCCACGTTCACATTCGGTAGGGCAGACGACGATGGTGGCAAGCGAGGAGGTTGTGGTCTTAGAAGTTGTTTAGACTGAGATGTGGTGAGGAGGCCAGCTTGTCGCCGTAATTGCGTCTGTGATGAAAATGAGATAAAAGATGGTTGTGGATGGAAGCCCGTTGAGACGGTAGCAGGCTTAGATTTAGAAGTAGTCGTTGTTGCAGTACTACTATTACTTTGATTACTAGTACTACTACAACTATAATTACTAGCAGCAGCAGCGATAACAGCAGGCTTTGAATCTGGTACAGACCAAGGTAACGCTGTTCCAGAGAAATTTTCAACTGAGGTCAGGGCTGCTCGTGTTGCAGCGATATTCGTAGTAGTCGAATTGTAACCATCAGCAGGTAGGGTATTCTCAGTCCTCTCAGTAGTAGTAGTAGTAGCGATGGGGACGGCAGTAGACGTAGAGATTGTGCTGTTGAGAGAAGAAGCTAGCTGCCCCTTTTCAGTGCTCCCTCCACCAACATCGGCAGAAGCAGTTGAAAAGGCAGAGGAAGCAGTACTATTATCAAGAGAAGCACTAGGAGGGCTCCTAGCAGCAACGGTACTACCAGGAAGTTTGGTCCCAGAGACAGAGGGAGCATTCACAGTTGCAATGCAGTGGGGCCGGGCTTGCAGGACCAGGGTATTTGCTGTTTCTGACGTAGATCGGCTACGAGGTTCTGTAATTCCAGAAGACTGCCCAGGGAATCCGTAGCAAAGATGGTAATGGTCGTCGTTGTTGTTGTTGTTGTTGTTGTTGTTGTTGTTGTTGTTGTTATCACTAGCATTGTCAAAGGAGGCAAAGGATGTTAAAAGAGTTTGTTTCGGTTGCTGCTCAAGTACATAGCCCATAGGGTAAGGGTTAAAGCTTTTCGAAAATGCTAGCAGCTCAGCAAGTGGCGGCAGCTGTGGTGGCTTCAAGCTAGATTCTATAGCCGACCCTACCAAGGGAAATCTAGGAGACACCATCGCCGCTGCATGATCATGTTCCTTAGTCGGCCTAGAGGTGCTGTGGCTGTCGCAGTGTGGCTGTGAAATTGTCAGCGCCCCTGCACTAGTAGTAGTAGCGCTAGAAGATTCAGCAGCAGTAGCGCTAGCAGAAGTAATAGTGCTTGTAGGGCTATTTCCAACGCTACCCTGGGGACCCAATTGCACAGACCACGATGATATATGCCCTTTACGCCAAAGATGGCCTTGATCCGACAATGGCATCGACGGTGGCCATTCTAGCGCTGGTGATTGACTACTTCCTGTAGTAGTAGTAATAACAGCAGAATCAGAACTGTCAAAGCTTTGGAGGCTGAGGCTATCGAACTCCTAAAACCCCAGCGAAAAGGAGACGAAAAGCTGTTAGTATGAACGATAATCTTTTGCCGAGAAAAAAAAGGAAAAAGAAAGGTACCGGGGGGGCATCAAATCTAGAATGTAACTAGGGGATTGGGGGAGGGCTGCGGCAAGGGAGGGGTAGCGAAAGGGAAAGAAAGGTCAGCAAGAAGGCTTAGTTGGGATAGTACGGATATAGCGATGGATGGCAGTGCCAAAGTATGGGAAGGGTCAAAGAGAAACCAGTAAAACATGTACTGGGTAAAAAAAATACTACAGAACTATCTGGCTTGAATTCAAGTCCGTATTCAGATTATCTCAAACGAAAAAGTATGTAATAGGCCCAAGACACAGAACAGAACTTAAGAAATAGCCAACCAAGGCCCCAATCTAAAAATACCACCCCCCCAACTTCTAGGCAAAGACGAGAATTTGATGGAACCCGACATATCAGGAGCAGCAAGCATTATATCTTTTTTCTTTCGTCAGATGTTGTCCTCTTTGACGGACAGATACGACGCAAACCCTATGTGTGGTTTAGATATAAACAAGCATACTAGAGAATATCTTAGTACTACTAGCATTATCCAAGGTTACCCAACCAATAAATAAACAAGGTACACACTGTATATGATAGACCCATAACTGCCAGAGGCCGTCGACTACCTCTATAGAGTACTGTCTTTGCCGAGATAGCTGGTTTGGTAGATAGATAGTATAGTAGTATTTCTGGACTAAGCCCATGGACCTTGTTCGTGTTTTCTTCAAATATAGGCACATGATAACGGCGATACTTTGATAAAAGAGAGACCATTTAACTTGACTAGACAGGTTGATATCATAGCACAATGCAAGATATTGGCTAGCTAGTCTTCCAGATAAGAATAAAGAAGAGAGAAGATGGAGAGTGTGAAAGTGATATATAGAAAGAGTAAAAACAAAACATTTAATGCAGATAAGCAAACAACAACGATAGTAAAAAGGAACAAAAAACCTCAGAACATCGAAGCGTAAAAAAGTGTTATGGTAGTAAGTAACAAGTGATAGTGCTAAGTGCTAGTGCTAGTGCTAAAAGTAAAAGTGAAAATGAACGTATCGCAGATGAGTTGATAAAGCAGTAGTAGTAAGGAGTAGTAAGTAATGAAACGAGGAATAGATGGTAGGGCAAGGATAACAAGAGCAGAAAGACAAAAAGTAGGAACAGTTACTGATTTACCTTATCCCCAGTTCCGCGGAACCTGTGCTTTCCCTTACTTAGGAGGCCCTTTCCAAGGCCCTTTCCAACCTTGCCTGCTGCTAGAATAAAGTCTTTGCCCTTGGTTCCTTGATGTTTGAGATCGCTTGTCGACGTCGGAATGTGTAGCGCCGAAGCTAAACTGCTTGCTCCTATTGTAGGCCGAGGAATAGGTGTTTGAGATGTAGATGTCGATGTAGCAGATGAGAATGTGGATGTCATAGGTGCAGTGAAAGGATTTGGAGAGATGCCACCGGTGTCTATATTTCCTTGGTACGAACCAGCGCCCGCCGTTGATGGGGGACTCCTGGCATACGCACCCAGTCCAGCCGAAGCCACTGACTTGTTTAAATAGGATGTCTCCAGGGCATATTCCGAATGCTCATCTTTCATCCAAGAAATCCACGAGGACAGACCACTATCAACCGTTCGATAATACTGGCGGGCATCCTCCATGTTGGAGATACGATCTGCCATCGCAGTTAGGTACATCATCTCGCGCAACTGTACAGGTTCAATCACACGCGGTGGAGGTGATCCTAAAGCTGCAGCTCCTGTAGTAGGTTGAGAATCAAACGCCGCCGATACTTGGCTAAGTGGTGTTATAATAGATGTGGTACTAGCACCATAGACCACCTCAGGTGCCACCGCTGCTTGTTCCGAGGATGTCGAGCCGATAACGTCAACAGAACGAGAAGTGGAAGTATTAGAGACATCGAAGCCCAAAGAAGCCATTTCAGCGAAAGCAGCGTTTGTTGTAGATACGTTACCGCTTTCAGATATCATGGAGACTTCATCTTCAGCAACGTGGAGTCCATCAATGGACAGATTCGGTGACGCCTCAGCGGTAGATGGCTCCTTTGCAATTGGTATAGCATCAACAACAGTTGAACACTGGCCTCCTGACTCCGTAATGACAGCAGGTACGTTCACAGGAGTGCTAGTCTCTGAAGTGCCTGAAGATATAACAGTAGAAACTGGCATCGGTGCTGGTGAATTAGAGCCAGATGGAGCAGCAATGCCGGATCCAGTTTCCCATGAAAAGCGCTTCTTAATCATTTTTTCGTCAAGTGGTTGGATATGGACCTCTTTTTCGTCATCTTCGTAAAGGCTTTTCTCTGTGCCTTGATTATGTTCTGTCTCATGTTCAACACTCATCTTCTCGTCTGACAATAACTCACTAGTCACGGATTGCTTAGTTCCTGCGAGAGGTGCAACTAATCCGGAAGATGTGGGGTCAATTCCAAGGCCACTAGTAGTCTCCGTGATAGGTACTACATCTCCATGTTCGTCATCTACTGATGTTGCCCAGTATTCGTCGTAGAAACTAGGAAGATAGTTACTTTCACGTGTGCTCTGGCGAGTGGAAGTTATGTGATCTATTGGAAACACAAGATTCGAGGGACTAAGAGTCTGCATGATTTCTTCGCGCAACCGGTCGCTTTCCTTAACTGGCGATGCCGTGTGGATGCTCGTAGATGATTCATGGGGGGAGTTAGGCTCGAGAATATCTCGTGGACTGGGGGCAGATGGCGCAAGCTTTGGGCTGATTGTGAGTGGAGCTAAAACTGGTTGCGGTTGGCGAGCTATTGAAAGAGTCGGAAGAGTATTTTCGGAAGGAGACGCAGGAGTATTCGTAGAGTCCTTGCCGATCTTAGCAACTGTCAATGGCGGAAGGCCTGGCATAGGCGGTGCAGAGGCATCGGTTTTGTATGAGCCTTCAAAATCCACTGTGAACATAGACATGCGTGCGACGTCTGGCAGCCTAGGGCTAGTAGAAGTTCGGCGTTGTTGGTTGTGTTCTTTGGTCAAGGTTAGGCTTGGACTATCCTCTTGGACATTGGCAACTAGAGATGATGAAGCTGTCGATATTGCAGGAATAGGCTGAGATAGTTGCATTGTAGAAACGGCTACTATGTCGGGAGCCGGTTTGAAAACTGACCGTAGAGGCAAGTTCGAAGGAAGTTCACCGGAGCCAACAGGTCCAGACTGTGAAGTTTTCAAGGCAGGAGAAACAGAAGAAATAGCAGTAGTGTTTGACACATCAGTCTGCGCAACGAGAGAGGAAGAAGAGCCGTACAGTCGTATTTCTGCTACATTTGTCGAGGTCACACCATATGGAGAGTGATTGGATGAAGACGCGTCCATATTTGAACCGGGTGACTGCTGTGGTATAGAAGCCACGGGCGCAGGACTTACCCAAGTTGAGAGTGATGGACTTTGCTTTGCTGAAGCAAGCGACTCAACAGCAGAAGGCAGCGAGACCAATGAATCCTGGGCGTTTGGTGGCAACGAATACGCAGGTGTTGTGGATACAGAGTTTGGTAGCACTGCACCAGCGTTTATGGCTGGCGGCGTGTCCGTCGGTGACCTATGGTCAGATGAGGCGGGCGTTGATGTTAGCGACTGGAGAGTAGATGTATTCGGTAGATGTTGTTGTTGTTGTTGTTGTTGTTGTTGTTGTTGTTGTTGTTGTTGTTGTTGTTGCTGTTGTTGTTGCTGTATCAATTTCTGCTGCTGATACTGCAATTGATGCTGATGTAGACGCGGAAGATGTGGTTGGCTTGTAGTAGGTGCTTGTGAGTGATGTGCGTCATCGTCAACATCGTCGTCATTGCCGTCGTCGTCGCCCCAGTCGTCGCCATCGTAGTTGTAGGCTTTAGCTTCAACCCATTTGCGCGTCTTCCGGCGATGGACGTTGGTGGTGAAAGTATTGTTGCCCGAATTCGAGGAATTTGGGCTTCTAAACAACGGTAGCGATTAGCGATTAGCGACATGACCCCTCTATGACGATGATTGACGAACAAGCGGGCAAGGCCCCCGGTGTGTGGTGGCAGTCGACTTGCTATCAAGACGGGGAGTTGTGCGCCGCGATGATAGGATGTAGCGAAGCGGGAATATCGGTCAGCTTACAAAGAATTGCTGCCCGCCTGGAAGGCCGGGTCATAGCTGCCGCCTATATTCATGGCGGTATCTTTAAATCGGTGATTTGTAGCGTCTCGCAGTCACGATAGTGAACAGCTAGCTGGTCAAGACAACAAGAAAAAGAAGGTGTGGGTTTGAAAAGGGACTGCAAGACAAAGAGAGCGTAATGGCGTATTGTTAGCTAGTGGTGGTACTATTACTACTACGCATGTGGTATGTAAAAAGCTGGCTCGAGCGTTCAAGTGTGCTTCTATTCCAGAACCCTTTTCGGCGAGGTGGCAGTGTGGTTCGAGACAAGAAGCGGCGCGGCTGTCAATGGTACTCTTTAGAATACTAGTGAATTCAATACACTCTGCACGGAGCATGACGCCAAAAAAAGAAACTCTTGTGAATGCTAGCAAATTGGTATACTTGACGACGATTCAGGCAGCGCCCCTGAACGCCGATGATAAGTTTTGGTTTTGTCCGGTAGATAAAGCCGGTCATGCGACGGAACTGAATCCAATGAGCACGAAATGAAAGGAAAAATAGTAAACAAATTTGTGCCTATAGCGCTAGCGGAGGAGGACAACCTGATACTAGGAGCAGATTCACTGCCGGAGACCCTTGTAGTCAGTCATTAAGTGAAATGGTGGAATGTTAAGGCTAACTGCAACCCTAGTCAAAGCCCTCGATCATGGAATTGAGATTCACCAAAAGAGATAGCTATGGATTTAGATTAGTAAGCTTAACGGTGATAGTTTGCTGAGATGGCAACTCAACTGAGTGGGGTGGCATAAATAAGGCTAATGGGGCAGGCTCAGGATAGAGAGTATAGATTTTTCTTTGCAATTAGAGCTTGTGGAATGTTTTACTTGTGAGGAATGAAAGGTGGCAACAGTTTAAAATAGTCGTTCTATTGAGCATAGGTGAAGAATATATGTTGATGATACCGACGTACCACAGGTACTAGTACTAGTGATATATAATGTACCGTCTTCATAATCACAGACTTACCGATACTACAAGTACCTATACTAGAGCATATAAGCAATGCATTTTGAAATTTTATTATCAATAATCATACATAGTTTCTAGGGCTATGAAAACATGTCATGTATTGGCCGCTGTGCCGTAAGTACTGCAAAACATAGCTTTTCAGGCGGTAGTCAAAAAGGCGTACACGCCGTAATACAAAGCTTACCAGACACCGCAATAGTGTCTTTAAAAACCAGCAACGCCTCTTGTCTTCATTGTTACGCCTATTTTTCCGAAGTTGTCTCCTTCGCCCCCTCCCCCCCTTCTACTGCTTACCTGTTACTCTCAGATCGCCCGATCAGAAACAGAACTCACTAAGCTCGTACACTCGGTAGCTGGCCAGACTGATCCTGTTAGACATGAGGTCTGATTCTCCAGTCGAAGAGGAGGCAGGTGTTTCAGGAGCTCTCTGTTGACAACCTTCGAGGGTACCCTTTTTTTTTTTTTAGAAGAAGGCTAGATTTGGCTGAGAGGAGAGGGGAATAGACAGGTCTTTGGTTGCAGCTGAGAGCTTTCATGTTGTAGATCATCCTAAGCTAGCTTCGAATCTTTGAGCTATGCAGTCTCAAACTTGAGAAACAATATTTATTTGACATGCGATCGATATGTCACAATAACCTTGGGCTTTATGAAGGTAACGAAGACGTGAAGTGTGGAAGAAAGGTCAATTGGCTGTGCTATAAGATAGTAAACAAAAGAAAAAGAAAAAGAAAAAAAGACGCCGAGAGGAATAGAATATCATCCGGTATTTCTAGGTATCGTCATAAATCATGCATGTAGTGTATTGATGTGCCACCGTTAAACTCCGCCTTCCCCAACCAAGATTGTAAAGATATCTTCAAGGTTATAATAGTAGTTGACCAGTATTTTTTTTGACGCTGCTAAGACGCATTTTAGCGACTTCAACAAGTCCTCCACCCCCTTGTAGAGCTAAAAAAGAGCCTGCTAAGTAAACCATGTATTCAGTGACTAGTGGTTCTTTGAGGCTAGCTTCCTCAACGCCTTAGTTGCCGCTTCGTGAAATAGGGACTGGCGGATAGACGCGCTCAGTGTATCATTTCCGCCCAGGCCGCCCAGCGATGGACCGCCAGGCTTGGAAAACACATCCCGCATACCTGCACTCAGCGCTGCTGCGCCAACCTGGATACCCTTCTCGCCCACCCAGTCACCTTTGTTGTTTCTTAATCGGAACGCGGCCTGCGCACCAGCTTGGAGCGCCGTCTTAGCCGCTGTCTGCCACAGATCGGTATTCTTGGATTTTCCCCCTTTAGCACCACTGCCTCCGAGACCAGCTAGACCAGACAACCCACCACTGCGGCTGCCACTGTATGAGTCTCTGCGGGGATAGTAGTAGTCGTCGTCGTTGTCATCGTAACTCCGCGAGCGATTGCCTCTCCGGGGACGGCTTCTCTCGTCGTCGTAATAGCCGTAGTTGTGCGGCCGGTCCTCCGGACGACGATTACGGCGGCCTCGTGGTGGCTCATCGAAGGTCTCGGTGCGCGAGCGGCGATGCTCGGGCCGGGAGTGAGAGTCGTAGGCATAGTCTCCGCCGCGAGTACGGGGACGGTGATCATAGTCATAGTTGCCGCTGCTGCGAGGAGGGCTGTCGTAACGGCGCTGGTGGCTGCTGGTCCCCCTGCGGTCATAGTATCTGTCGGTGTCGTAGCTGGAGTGACGGCGAGAGTCTTCGTAGTCGGGAGAGCGTCTCTTAGGCCGTAGATTTTCGTTCCGTCTACCATGTGCGGATTCTGGGACGTAATCATCGTAGTCGCGGCGACCGCCGCCATGAGAGCGAGTGTTGTAAGCCATGTTATTAAGAGATAGAGACGTGTATGAGTATATGTGCCGTATAGATTAGATGTAAATGATGATAGAAGAAAGAGCAACACTACTAGTAAGGAGGTAGTAGTTGCACTGGGTATCAATGGTAAAATGGTAATGACAAGACTGACAGAGAGACCGGGCGGATCAAGAGAAGAGGCAACAGCGACACGAGGTGCTTGTAGGTCTGGCGGTCTGCGTGGTTTTATAGGTTGGATTTCTGGCTAGTAAGTGGAACTTGTCACCAGAGATAAACGAGAAAAGTAGAACAAAAAGACTCTTGCTCACAAATGTTTCCTGGGTTCAAGGTTTCTTTGAGCGGTTAAAAGTCATAGCCTAAATAGGTAACAGCGGACTTGATGAGAATTAGATCCTGCCGATACTAGAGCTTGATATTGGAAATTCGAGTGACTGATTGTGCATGAGACAAGATCATCCACCTAACCAGAACATCCATTAGATGGCTAGACATGCTATGTACGTACTAGTAGTAGTGCAAAATACTACCACCACTTGTTCTGTTGTTGTGACTTCTAAGCCTTTCTAGGCGTAAGGAGCGCAGGAGACCACTGACTTTTAAAGTTTCGCTAGTAGACACGATAAAGATGATGGTGCCTCGATTCCTCTATTTTCTCTGCTGCTGTGGAATCTAGAGGTTTTTTTGAAGTCATACTGTGAGTCTATTTAACACAACATAAACCTAGCATCATAGCTGAGGTGAGCTTTGCGGTAAAGGCATGATGATGATGGCTGACATAATAATTAGAAAAGATAGTCTAATGAAAGCTTGATTGTCTTCAACAAACAGGCTCCCTCCCTTCTCTGGAAAACAAGACTTCATAAAAAAACAAATCGATAAATTAAAGCTCTCATTCACAGGTCGTCTCTGTGCCGCACTTTTGCATGGGCAGTGGAGCAGCTCTCGTCTCTTTTTATTTCCTTTTTTAAGTAATTTCCCTTGCCCTTCTTTCTAGTTTTTCTATTAATCACCTTGGAAGCTAGACGATTCTAAAAACACACCCACCGTGTAGCTCTACCTCGCCCACTCAATGTTGTGCCCCCACCGATGTTCTCGCGCAAGGCTCAGTTTCGCACTGTCAGAAGCTCCAGAATCCAGAGCAGCAAAAGTGACCCAAAACCGATAATACAGGCCATAGCCTCAACCAGGGCTCGATGCTCCCCATACAGCAAAGGATGCCCTCTTCTCCTAAGAGCAGACGAGCTTTTTTTTTTCTATTCTTTCATTTTCTTTGGGTTCCTACTGGCAAAACGAAAGAAGGCTCAGGGCTACAGTAACTGCCCTGTTTTGCTCTACCAGCGTCATGCGCAGCCTATAAAATATTTAAGTTACAAAAAAACTAACAATAGAGGGCACGTGATTATCAACGGCCTCCAAAATGCCAGCCATTCTAGACTTTAGCCTAGTTTCGACACGCTGCCTCCGCGCTTCCATTGTACTAATGTATCAGTTTTCTTTGTCCAAGAAAACAAAACGACACCACTTCATTAGTAGTAAGGCGATCTAAGAGCTGCCTCTCACAACAAGATCACGGACATGGCCGCGCACCAAACCAACTGAGCCTTATAAACTGTCACAATATGTTGTCCGTGTTAGTTACATTTACTCGATGGAGTATGTATAATGTACCCTTTCTAGCCTTTTCCATTTTTTACTCGCTTTTGGCTAATTAAAAGCATCCTCGCAGCATTCACCTGTCGCCATCTTTCAATGCTATGCAATGCAAGAACTAATCCATCAGATTTGTTTCTCTGGCAAACGTGGTGTGGTATCCTCCGAGCCGTAGTTTTTGGGAGTTTTTGTTATCAATAGTTTTATTCAGTTTCTAAAACTATGAAGATACAGTAAGCCGTAGTTCAGTGGCCTCCTTCTGCACGATGACCATGGCAAATGTAAATATAGCCGTACCGAAATTGACTGGCTTGCAACTGATTAGTCTATTTTTCTCTTATGAAGTCTCTTATTAAGTCTCTTTTCTAGCCAGATTCTTTAAGCTAAGTGCCTTGTAATTAGGACCCACTACCCGCTGTAATGCGTGCTATCTATCTACTACCGAAAAAGAACAAGTGTCTAGCTTAAAATACCCAAACACAATGCATCCGCCGCCACGAATATAGTTTCCAGTGTTTATGTATTTTTTTTTTTTACCATCGATCTTTACAAGTTTCTAGAACTATAAAGATACTTATTTATGTACTTATGTAGCGTGACTGCATACACTTATTTATACTATTATTGTATCCATAATCTGCGCAGCCAATCATCAGTCGTCTACCCTCGGCCCTTCCACGTTAGTTAATGGGACGAAGCCGTTCTCATCCAAAGGCTGGCCTGCTAAGAAACTACCTACCTAAGCTTCTCCGCCCCGTCCCATCGCCCTGGCCTGTTTTTATACATCGTTGCATCTTCCTGCATCGCTACGGAGTCAATAAGTTTCGCCCCATCCATCTCAAACCATACCAAACTGAGTCCAGGTGGAAGATGCAGATGCATCATCCTCACCCTCAGACAATTCTAGCTTGGACTCTGTTTTCCTCCTCCTTCTCCATCGCCCCCTCCAAAACTATGCCTAGCAGCCTACCATTTACATACTATTATGTACTACTGTTAGTAGTACGTAGTAGTATTGTGTCGTTACTATATTTCTACAGTATTGCCTAGAAACCACGCTCGGGCCTCTTCTTTTTCTTCCTCTCCGTCCTGTCGCGTTTGCTTTTCCTAACATCAAGTTCCAAGCTGAAGTGAAGATCTAGCTAGTGACAGGAAAATGGAAGAAAAAAAAAGTTGCCGTAGACCCCTTTCTCTAGGCTGTTGGTGCACACTGCCACAACCAAAATTTCATGATCCAAATCGATAAAAACACAATCCACTGCAAGCAGAACTGTATTACTAGTAACAACGTATAAGATCATGTTAAGTGGAATCCAGATCAGGAAAATCCGTTGACAGTCTCACACCTTCTGTCTAGATCAGCTGCCATATGTATCCACGTAACCATGAAAAACTATCTGCTCAGTGCATCTGATATTATCATCATGCACTCAAAATTATGTATATGCACCTCAATTTACCTCCATACTTATGCGCAAGCCACGCAACTGCACAGAAAGTTATTGTAATTTTTCCCTCTGTTGTAGGGCTCTCATGAAATCACTGACATATTCAATTTCGTCTTGAGTGCCCAAACCCCATGTTTTACAACGATTAAGATGTAGATTTCAAAATTATTCTATGTGTTAGCCTACATACCCCTTACCTCCAATGTGATGTGATCATCATTCCTCTAGCTTATGTAGCTGATAGAATCGAATGAAAAGATATTACTCGAGGGTATCAGTATAAAGAAAAGTTCAATAGATGCATTTAGGTTGTTACACTGGCGGTTTCTGGTGTGCTAGATGAACTGCTGTCTAGAGTAGCGAGCATACCGGCATCTACTTCACCAATGGTGATGCCATTGACCTGCTCAAGGGCCGCTAATCGGGCAGCTCTGCCGTCTTTTTTGCGGGGCACGGGCGCTACAAGCAAAGAATGAAAAGTTAGCTAAATTTTCGCGATAGATCAATGCACGTGGCCAGATAAGGCACCTGAAGATAGCCTTATGGCCCAGGAAAAATGAAACTTACCTCTGCCATTCTCTTGAACATAGAAGCGGCGTAGTAAAGCAACGGCCTCGTCACGGCCCCACCCGCCCTCCACATCATAGCCTTTGCCAACTGGACCACCGTCAGTTCCCTGCGCCAACTGGGTCTGGTCCAGCTTCTGGCAGTTCTTGTGAATATTGAAGACACCACCAGTGCCTCCAAATTTGTCGTTGACAGCGCCGAAGAAAACTTTTTTGATACCAAGCTGACGGAGAAAAGAAGCACACATTACACATGGCTCCACAGTGACGTACAGAGTACAATCGTGGAAAAACTGCGGGTTGAACTTTTCCTCTGGCCACCACTTTTGTCCATACGGAAATAGATAACTCTTTGTAACGTCATCTTCGCTAACACCTTCGTGTTCAACCTTAACACGGGTAGCAGCTTGAACTGATGAGGAGATACTGAGTGCGTAGCTTAGCATACTCGTCGTAGTGCTAGTCATAGAACGAGTATCAGAGTTGCTGTCAGCTGCCAGCATAGCGGCAGCAGCGATGGCGGCTTCGGCAGCCTTGCGAGCTTGGTTGGCCTCATGGAAAGCACGAGCAGTCTTCGCTGCTCCCGCGAAGGAGACATCAGCGCCAGACTCTTTGGCCTGGCTGAGAAGAGAACATACAGCCATGAACTCGGCGTGGCGGGTGCCATTACGGGTAACATTTGTGGCGTTCATACCTTTGGCAATTACTTTTCCATTGTATACAAGCACACAGCCAACCGGTGTTTCGTTCGTACGTAGGGCAAGGCGAGCCTAGATAAATAGCAAACTAGATTAGCTTTCACGTGATACAAGGCGAAGGATTGCTGTTCGAGATTTACCATTTCAAGAGCAGCCTGGGTAAAAGCCTCATGGACAGCGTCATCTTCAGGGCTACGCTCCGGACGGCCGGCTTCGCCTAGAGGAACTAGAGGTCTGAGGGGAGTAAACGAATGGACGCTACTCGCAAAGGAAGGACGGCCTGACATAACATCTGCTAGATCATCACTGCTAGCACAGGCAGACTCAACTAGGGAACCATGCCCACCGATATCGTCTCGGATGGAGGTGGTAGCAGTGTTGGTGATATCACCCAAAGCTTGGTTTTTAGCCATTGCAAGATCGGCGTATGAGATGGGAATCTGGTCAAATGTTGATAATTTGCGGGGTTCAGATTTTGAGTTTGCAAAAGCTGAGAAAACTTTTCGCGGTGCTTTCTGGACAAGCCGGGCAGCGGATGCAATGTATCCGCGAGCTTTGGAAAGTGGTGACACTGAGGACGCAGCAGATGACGATGATAATCTAGATGTCCCCGAAACTGATGGAAGACTAGAGAGGTGATGAGGTTGATGTTGTTGTTTTTGTTGTTGTTGTTGAAAACTGTTCGATGTAGGTTCTCTGCCAATGGCAGAAGCACCATCGGTGACAGCAACAACAGCCATTTCGTCTGATGATCTCGACGTAACTGCCATGTTGAATCAGTTGATGCTTCGTGGTTCTACTAGGACCTTCGGGTCCAATTAGAGGGTGCGATGAGGACGACCTAGATAAAAAGTCTAGGAGGGAGCTTGTTGACGCAAACAACCGGCTTTTGATTACCCGTATAAGATAATAGTTGCGACTTGTGTCGTTTTTTAGCGTCTGTAAGTAGAAAGAGTTACGTCTCAACTTGGACAAAACCTATATATTCTTGTCTTTTTTTTTCCTATCCAAAGGATCTTTATGATAGGTAACGTATGGTATTGACAGACTGTTATTATCGAGAACTAGGACATAGCAGAAGTGTATGTAAAGCAGAAAACAGACACCAGTATGATTTCAAAGTTTGTATCTCTGATCTCTTTGACCCTGTTCCAGGAGCGACTTAGAAACTTTAACAAGACAATTGTTGACGATAAGCCGTCGGGCGGTGGTAGTAGATAATATACGATTTGCTCGAAATTCGGATGACTCGATCACTGCAAATGCGTTGCAAACAATACCACGAAGATCTGCATAGAACAGTAGTCTTTTGCTATGCTAGTTTTTCGAAGTCAACTTTCGAAGACTACAGTTAGAACGGATAGGTTCGCTGGAGGTTCTAGCTTATCTTGATTGATGTCAAGCTGTAGCTCTTTGGCAAGAGAAAAAGAGCAAACTGAGCACAAGCCGACGGAATAACGCAACTTTCCGCCACGAGAAAGGATATAATACGCGACAAGATGGTAGATGCCATCAATTTTTTGGTGGATATATAAAGAAGTCACTGATGAGTTCCAGTAAGATTCGTGACGTTGATATATAGAATGGCAGATTGCGTAGCGATATTTGGTACTCGATTATTCTAGTCTGCCCAGTCTTCACGGTAAATAGATGCCAGAAATGGAATAGGATATCTATCCCTTTTGTCCAGAAGTCGATGTGCTGGCAGCCGTTGATTCAATTCCAAACACTCTGTTTACACATTGTCGTACACTAATACGTTAGGTCAACAACGGCTTAACCTCAAGAATTTTGCAACAACGTATAGTCACGTGATGTGTGTGACCATTGCCAGATCTTAACGCTAACGCTATTCTTTACCGCCATATTGAAATGCGAAGCATCTTATTTGCTTCTAATCTCATTTCTCATGCAAGCCACATCCACATATTTACAAATCAGTCAAGTGTGTAAAGTATTAGCCGATAGAATTATGATATTGTACTAATACAACTACGAGTATACAAGCTCATAAGACAACTGATCACTGGAATAACGGGAACAACTGAAATTGACGACTAGGTCACATACTTAAGCAGTACTAAAACAAGATAACTAAAACACCATAGAGCCACATAAACTATTCTTAACATTCAACCGCGCATCTCAAACAGTAACGAAAAAAGGGCATGCTAAATGCCAAAAAAAAGAATTTATCTACTACACAGAAGTGCTTCCCTATAAACGTATTGCTACGCTACGGAAAATAAGGAGATAAGACAAAGAATATACAGACGCGATGGACGCAATCAGAGTAGGGTTGAACTTAGTAGTGTGAAAACGACTTAAGGAGGCACACTCTAAAAACGGACCCTTCCAAGATAACGATTCACATGCGATGCGATAATGGAAGTACCATGAAGCATGATGTAGTAATGAATAGCTTTGTAGGCCGCGACTAAAACCCAAAAGCAGGCACTCCATCCATAAGTGTGCTGATGCAGCAAGGAAACAATGCCGTATAGCATAGACAAGCCAGCCAAAAGTGATGAAAGGAAAGCAGATAAAGACGCGTGCCCAGCGCCTTCTCTGTGGTTCTTTGTTTTTGGCTTCAGTAGCAGTGTGCTGCGAGGTATGGATACCACAGTAGTGCTGCTGTAATAAGTATCCATATTAGAAAAGACTGCTTCGGAATGCAGGACGGTATTCTGACAAATACTATAATCAACTGCGTTGGGATGTGTTTCAAGGTGGCTAAGCACACGATTGTTGTGATCTAGCACATCGATGACACCTTGAGCGACAGTCGTACGCCGTGGTGGAGACGTTGGTCTATTATCTAGGCACAAATTAGGAGGCCTGATCAGTGCTTCGGCGACAGCGCAAGATACGGGGATATAGGCGGTTGTTGTAGAGCAGACGCCATGAGGCACCAAGTTTATGTGTTCACTATTGGGCATCCTGTACAGCTTGACGCCCAGATCGTTGGCGCCTTGAGGAGCAGAGTTGGCCTTGCGATTAGCACTGCTAGAATGACGACGATTCATCGTTGACGGTGGATGATTAGAGATGGCACAAGTAGAGTCCTTGTAATCCACGGTCCAGTCAGCCGTTGACTGGTTAACAGGTGTCAGATCCATCCAGTGCGCCGCCGTCTGATTTGTTACTACCGGATGTGGCAAACGCATATCTGGAGATGACAGTAGTAGGCCAGGATCACTTAGTAATGGAACTGTTACTCCCAACCGGTTGGTTCCTCCCAATGGTAGTGACTCATTGGGTGCAATATCGAGACAGGACTGAAGCCCAAGCATTTGGGCCAGAGTGACTCCAGTCTGGTTAGAAGTAGCAAAGATGAAGGTGTCGGGGTAGTCGAAGATGTTCAAAGCAGTGGCGTCCAAGTCAGAAAAAGCGGTACAATATGTTCCAACAGCAGTGAGCTGATCATCGGTGCAAGTAGGTAGGATACGAGACTCTAGTAGACCATGATGGCCGGTGTTATGCGGATGCTGCATAGTGCTGATACTACCGTGGTTTTGGCTGCCAGAAGCAAGCATGTTCTGCTCCTCCTCTTCGACGAAGCTATCACATGGTGAGTAGAGATAGAAGTCGTTGTACTCTATCGGCGAACAAAATATAGCGTCGGGGTTCATGTATGGTAGAGCGATAGGATCTTGACCCTGTGATGGTTGCTGCTGCTGTGGTTGAGATAATGGGGTAGAAGTAATCACGCTGCTAGGCGTGAAAACAGTGCTAGGTGAGGAGCCCACAGCAGGTGAAGCCAAATTGGCAGTTGTTTTAAGGTTGGAATCAAGTATACTGCCATCAATGGCAAAGTCCTGCATATGCATAGGAATATGCATAGGAGCAGACATATCAAGAATACTATCCCAATCGATTTCAGTATCTGCATTAGTCCTGACTAGCTCAGGAACTGGAGGCGTCGACAGAGCTATATCTTGTGAAATGGGGGAGATGACGATGGTGGGTGATATAGAGTCCAAAGCAGCAGCTGTAGTCTTCAACTTTCCAGTGCGCGTTTTACTGGGCCTAGCTGCAGTTTTTCCGATGCGATGGCTAGGGTCACACCGGACCTTCTTTCGTCGACAAGCACCACAAGCACCGACCATACGCATGTAGTGTGCGTGATCTCGCTGCTCCTTAGTCTTGCTGCCCCGCGAAGCTGTGTTTGTGACATCGATACCATCCTTAGTCAAGATCTTCATGCCAGGCAGGCAAGCAAAATCCCTTACAGCCTTCTTGGTCTCCATAGATGATATTCTTCGTCTAGAAGTCTGGTGTGATGCCTTCTGTGTATGACTTGCTTGTTGTGCACTCTGGATCTGAATGCCGCTTGAGGTGACGGAGGGCCAGCTCCAGGGAGGCTCAACGATAGGCATATGGGGGGAGACAATGGGCGACAGGCCAGGATACCTCGAGACATTGGTAGAAGAAGGAATGGCAAAGAACTTGACACTTGACTCGCTATCGCGAAAGAACTCAATAGCAACCTGGCCAGTCTTCTCAGCGATACTCTTGCTGCCGGGGATGTAAGCGTCAATGAGGTCGCTGAGTTCCTTCGTACCTTGAGCAGGGCGGAATTCTAGAGGCGACGACTGAGATGGCTGGAAGACATAGAAGCCGACTTCTGGCGTACGAGCAGAAGGGTAGCTAAAATGAGTACTCATTTCGAAGGTGCTGTAGATAGCGACGTTGCGAAATATGATGATAATGAAGGGGGGGAAGACTGGACAGCCCAATAATAGAAGGCCGAACTTGGAAAAGAATTGAAAGCAAAAGTATCTGTCACGATGTAAGTTTATTATGCTCCATTCAGCCATGGCATGAGATCGACTATGACACTTACGCTGTTTAAGTAGACAGTAAAGAAACTGTGGCGATGTTATAGCCGGAGTTCAGAGATAAGATCGTGGAGCTATCACGATAAGCCAGCTTAATAGTTAAGACGACAGATACAAGCTGAAGGTATGATATTGACAAGCAACCACAAGTAGATCAAGTCGCAGTGCTAGATACCAAACTATACAGCCAATGCTTGGTATGTTTGATGATGAAGCGAATTAACGAAGAAAAGAATCAAGAAATGTAGGTTATGAGTTGGTTTAAAGGGCGATTTAGCATATATGAACTGATATATCAAGCAGTAGCTCTTCTATCAAGCAGTAGCTGAAGAGCATTGTAGGTGCTCGAATGGGCTACGCTTGCCAAAACCTAGAGCCTTTGAAGCCTGGACAACTGCTGCGCCCAGGCTGACAGCAGTAAAGGATCCACTATACCAATTTGGGTTCGCCGGAATACAGGGGAACTGATTGGCTCGGTCGGTAATTTCAGTGGATCTTATATGTACGGTAACCTTGCCGAAGCTGTATGTATACTGTGTTGTAAAAGTGCGACTTCCATTTACGCAAAGCTGACATTCACCTTACACACCTATAGGTCTTTCTTTCCCTTGTTACCGGGCCGTATGTACTAATATACATACTGTTTCCGAAAGCAGTTCGCCGAGTGAGTCAAATCCACGCTAAGTTCCGATTACACCGCCAACCATTGGTTAATGCAGTAGCTCTAGTGTATCATATCTCAATAAGCCTGTCTCATAGACTTCCATCTAACATTTAATGTTACCTATTTGCCTTTCGTTTTGGTTTTTTGATAGATTACGATATCACGCCCTGATACACAGCCTTCTCATCGGTCGATCCCCATGAACTTCATAAGTACTTTCGTGTGTTTTAGTGATCTCCAAATGATATCGGTCTAAGATCATAGTAAAACAGTTATTAAATTAGGTAGCTCGAATCTGTCTATAGAAACTCATTCCGTACCATTTAGTCTTGAGATAATACACTATAGGGTTACATTAGGGTTAAACAACGTACGCACCATCGAATCTTGTATTTACGTAGAGTTTGGGACACGAGAGGTGCATTGATGACATTTCTTAGTTACATCTAGCTTCCTTAGAACTCAGACTGCCTACTGCAAACGCTGATCCGCACAGTGGTAGTATAAATCATCATCATCAACGACAGAGTTTTCTTTATTGTATTTTTATCACTGGGCCGGATTTCATGCATAGCCTGGCTTCTTCCATACAAACAAATCATATGCTTCCCGACTCCATGGATCACCACTCGATCTTGTGAATCCAGGAAACCGTCGAACGGCAGCAAGAACAGGCCGTTCAATTCCCGGAATAGTTTCAGGTACGGGACCATATTGATCCTGTGGTGTGGGGGTTGGTGGAGGATCCTTTTTGTTATATGCTGGATCTTTCAGTAGAGATGCTGCGCTTATTACCCCAAATCTAGCACCAGATGGCACTTGAGCAACGACAGTAGCTGGAGATTCGACTCGGGAGGCATCTTTGGTTCTAGCAATGATGGATGCAAGCGACCCAGACTGTATAGTACCTCTATCTACCACCGCAGCATTATTTCTACGTGGCATCTGGGATTCAACGAAGCCAATAGTTGACACGGAATTCTTTGCAGGACGAGTAACTGATGGAATCTTGAAACCGTGTAGTGGTGGAGGTGGCATTATAGGTCTTGAAACCGAGTCCAGAGCATTTACAAGACTAGCGTCGTCGAAGAGGGACGGAGTTGGGAAAGGTGTCGACCTAGGCACTTCATCAGTCTCCTTAGTAGCAATTTGCACTGGATCACCTTGCTGAATTTCAGGCTTGAGTTCTGTATGGCTATCAAAATGCCCATCAACCTCAGAATGAGAAATAATCAATGATGCTTTCGAGATGATTTCTGTAGCAACTGTGTTTGTGATATTACAAAGATCTGAGGGCGGCTTCGAGGGCGAGCGTGAAATCATACCAGGGCTGGCTAGATCTCGTGATCTAACTATCGGTGGTTTTGTATTCGTATGAATTGTACTACTTTCATGCTCAATATCTGGATCTTCTGAAGAGATCACTGAAGACGCAGTGTCGTTATTTGAACCTGTTCGTATGTCAAAGGATGGAAATCGCTGACCGAAGATAGCCTCCTCGGATTTGTCCTTCATCTCATCGTCTGAATCTTGTTGTGTATGCTGTCGCGATGCAAACAAGCTTGACGGTCTATCTCGACGAAAAGAGTCTGCAGGGAGAACGCTTGGGGAGGACAATTTTGGAGCAGGCGAAGAGGGGCATTTGGGTGATTGTTCCTGGGGTAGAGCTTTCGGTAGATTTTGTGATGGTGTATCAATCTCCATTCTGTCAACTGTAACCACCGGATGTTGGCTTGGCGGCGAGCTTGAAGATTCCAGCTTTCTTCCATCTCCTCTATTGATAGAACTAGCGTGAATTTTCTTGGGTAGCTCTGGATCTGTAACAATGTGAGGATTAGAGACCGAACTAGGATAATCTGCCACTTTACATTCCTCGCCCGAGACCGACTCCAGGCCGGGGACAGGAGATAGAACAGACCATCCCACTTGACTTGGCACGACAAACAATGAAGGGGATAGTACAGGCTTTGCTTTGATAATCGGAGATCGGGGTCGTATAGATCGAGACGTAGCCTCAGGTAATGGAGAGCAGAGGTTTACATTAGAATCAAGCTCTAGTGCAGGTAGCTTGACTTTTGGAATTGTGTTTGCTACCGAATTTGACTCAGATACGTGTTCTGAATTCTCTGCTTCGACTTCAGACACTATATTCACATCTGTCAGCGGAGATTCTACGGCCAACAGAAGATATGATTTGGTAGCCTTTTGGTTTTTTGTGGTTGTTTGTGTTAGCTTCGTGGACCTACCAAGATCAGATATCGGTTTTGTTGGCGGTAGTCCTGGTGTGACCTTATGTAAGGGATCTGTTATTTGTTGGCGTGGTGGTGGTGGAGATGTTGGTTTTGTCTTGGTCTGAGAACTACTATTTTTTGATACGCAAGATGGAAGTGGGAGTGTCTTAGCATCTGGATAATCTCTAGGTTTTGCTTCACTATCTCCTAGAAAATCTGATGTGATAGATGTAGGACCTGGAGTGGGAGCCTTTGATAAGAGAGCAGGCAGCGGGGCAGCTATCATCAGACCCTTTCTTTTCTTCTTTCTGGACTGGAGACGGAACTCCACGCGGGGCTGAGAGGCTGGAGGAAGAAGCTCAAGTCCAGGTATGACTTCATCCGCAAATTTGCTTTGTGGGTTGATAGGTTGCTGGTGACAATATGCTATGGTGAAAGCACTAACCGAAGAGTCTGGAGCAGGAGGTACGACTGACAGTAATGGAGATGGTACTGCCATTGATTCTTTCGCTCTTTTCTTCGGATATGAATTCGATTGAGTATTGCTGGAGTTCCGTACTCTTTTGTTAGAAGCAGGAACGGGCAATACTGGCGGCAACGGGGGTGATTCATCATCAAGCTCAATTACAGGCGGTGGAGGCTTTTTCTTGTCTGACGTTGGCGGTTTCGGCCTTGATCTTGTAGTATTTAGACGAGAGGCTGCTCTACTAGAAATGTTTGGAGGTGCCACCTCTTGGAGATCTGGCGGTTCGACTCTTTCATCACAGTACTTTTGGTTTCGTGAGGAGACTGATATAGGCTGTAACCTTGATGACAAACTATTCTCTTGTGTTTTCTTGACAACAGAAGGTCTCGTTTTTCCATGTGAAACCCGAGACGAAGAAACAACCAACTGTGGCTGTAAAGTTGGAGTAACTGAGTGAAGACGGGGAATGACCTGTCGTGGTAGCGGCGTACTAGATGTGGTACCGGACAAGCTCAAAGAGGCCCCAAACAAACTGGTGGCATATGCCGACTTCTGCTGCTTCTCATATCGAGGCCGTTTCGATGGTGGCAATGGGATAGGCTCTGCTGAATCAACTGCCGATTGAGCATGACGCTCTTCATATGGTGAATGAACTGGCACTATAGCACGGCCTATCAGACCTTTGAGTGGAGTCTGCGCCGCAGAGACTCGTGAGGGCCCAGAAACCGGTCTTGGTGGGTTGAATCCAGTTGATGGTGTTCTGCGTGGCGTGCTGTGTGCCGAGCCTGCATTGTCAGCAGGCGGAAGTGCCGCTCTCGGCCTGCGAGTCAGTAGTTCTGTCAAGTCTTGCTCTTGGTGGCCTTTGCATTCGCACACCTGGACCACCACGCCACCCCGATCAAGGTTGATTTCCTCGCCCTCCTGGATAGGGAAGCTTTCCTGCCAGTGTGTATCGCCAATGGAATTACCCCGCTCGTCATAAACCATAACTCGCCTATTGAACGTATGATACTTCAAGCGGCCGTCCTTCCAACGCTTCTGCTTGCGCTTTAGATCATGTGAGAACAAGCAGGCAAATTCAAGGACCGGAGCGGTGATAGTCTCGCCGGCAGAATCAGCGGAGCCCCCGGCAAATGCCGAGGATCGACTCATATTGAGTATGACGTGACGTAAGAAGATTTGTGATGGTAACTTGAAAGACTGAACAGAAATGATGCATATATAGCAGATGGAAATATTTGATGGACGGGAAGTTGAAGACTACAATAAGGCGTTCCAAGCGAAATGCATCTATTTGCCGAGGGGAGGGGGGGGCCACATAGAGGCAGCAAGGCAGAAGCAACTAGTTAAGGTTATTGCCAAGTACGTAAGTTGAAAACTGCATCACGGTCGTCGGTATTTCACGATTAGGGATTCTCGCGTCTTCATCGCGTGGGCTTGACAGAAGACCGCCACGGTAGTGGCGCCAAGTCACGTGCCATGCTTACCTTTGGTGGCTAATTTGACAAAGACCAAGTGTACAATATCTGTAGAAGATGAACCCTATGTTGATGCCATTTTAGGGATTGAAATATGACTGGAAAAAGGGATACTATGAATGAAGGAGCAAGGCAACCTTACTTGATTTCGTGCAGCGTCTGCATCACGTAATGGCCCTCAATCAAATAAAATTCAACGATATTGGCTGGGTACTACTAGTAACTCAAGTAACCTGACTTATTGCAGATTTCTTGTCCTTTATTTCGTTGACAGGGTCGATAGTCGTCAAGCTAGCCGCAACTAACACTAGTGCTTTTGGTATTCCCAACTTTGCGCGTTTGTTTGAGGTGACTAGACAGAGTCCTACTTTAATGTGGCGGCTCAAAAGGGCTAGGGTCCTTGATACTAACGATTAGCCTCTATAAAAGGTGGTTATTGTCCTTTGATTACCGCGGGACAGATCTGGGAGTGGAGTTGCTCAACAATGAAAATAGCGTCCAAGCCCCTCCACCATGTCTTAGAATACAGACGCCGACCCTTGCAATCAACTTATTATTGTAATTTACTTCAAACTACGCTTATGACGGTTTTGCTATGCCTATATTGTTGTAAATTTAACGACTACTAGCTAACTAAAGTAAGGAAGGAAGAAAAACAAAGACCTGTGTAGTGTATGAAACTACTACGCCAACGATAGAACTTTCTGAACCGTGGCTACAAACGAAATATAGCCTGCGGCCAGTCCCACTGTCTTGTCTTTGTTATGGACCAAAATTGCCTTTCTGCTCCGTATCATAATCGCGGACCCTTGGGCATACCTTCGTTCCAGGGGTTTTGGAACGGCGGCCAGCACAAGCTTCTAATTAACAGAAACGAAGAAGCGACAGCAAATTACAGAATACAGCCCCGCCGAGCAAGACCACGAACCGCTAAAGTTTCAGAAGCCGTTGAAGCTTTCAAAGCTAGTAGTAATAGCATTTGATTAGTCAGTTAGTCGATCAAGTGCAACTTGTTGCTAGCAGGCCGGGACAAAACACCAACTGCCCTGGGAACAATAAGCTAGCACTGGTAGGTGGCCTTTTTTTTACTACTTTCTGACTCCTCGAATGTTCTGTTAAAGCTTCTTTATGCTACTCTAAAAACGGCATTCCAGATTCCGTCCTTCTCGAATGACTGTGCCTTTCGGTGGTATGCAACAATAGATATATATTTTGCTATTACATTCTTATATCTCTACTTGCCTATTTATATTGCACTATTTTACTACTCGACATACAGCTGGACTCGAACTCGAAATTCTTGCAACTAACAGAAAGCAAGAAAAAAGCCATTCGTCATAGTGCGCGCTTCGACGGCCACAAGATCTGCATTGCCTCCCTCCCTTCCTCTCTACAACGAGCTCATCTTTCAGCTTAAGCCAGGGAGAAGGTAACCAGTCGCCAGACCTGGGCCTAGGTGCTCTACTGTCTACCTATAGAACGATTTGCATGCCGCTGTTCGATTCTTCATCAACGGGAATCACCAAGACGAGCCCTTGGAAGCTTTCCCCCCCACCCAACAAGCATATCGACGAAAACATATCCATCCACAAGACATCCACTTTCTTAGCCTTTATAATCTTCCAATCAACTTAACAAGCAGACAATGCAGGCGACCCGCGAGAAAGTAAGCAAGCTCATTAACCGCAGCCAGAAAGAAAGCGGCCATGTCTCCTTCATTGTTAGCGAGTATGAAGATATCGACAAGCTCCTTGCGCGCCTCGTCGAAGACGGCAAGAGCCTGCGTGAAGCCTGGGTCGCCATGGCGCTATCCCAAGTTAGCATGACCACCGAATATGTCGCCATATACCAGCCCATGGGAATGACAAACACAACGTCTTCTTCCACGACCGACAGCTCGGCTGAGCCAGACTCACCCTCCTTGGGCTACACGCGGCCGCAGAGACCAACGCCAGAACATCAGATGGCGCAGGTCACGGCGCTCCGTAACGCCTTCTCCGAGCTCAAGGACGACATCATCAATGAAGTGGCCATGTTCGATGCCGGCGTCGTCAATCCCGCCAGCAGGGCGCGCGAGTACATCGGTGGCTTCCGTAAGACCATCAAGAAACGCGAGGGCAAGCGCGTGGACTATGAGAAGAGCCAGGAGAAGCTAGCCAAACTACAGAAGAAAGGCGGCCGCAGTCCTAAGGAAGACCTAGCGTTGCACAAGGCCGAAGAGGACCTCGCGCATTTCCAAGAGGTAGGAGTTAGCTAGAGACTTCAAACAGGACACATTCACTTTACTAACCATTATTCTTGTTATAGGAGTTCACCATCATGGACAATTATATCCAAGATACTCTCCCCGGGGTTATCGGCGCGACCATGACCCTCATTGTGCCCCTCGTCTCTTCTCTCGCCGCTACCCAGAATCGCCTACTGGGCATGTCATACACAACCCTTCACAACTTTTGTCAAGATCACGGACTTCCCTCGCCCGCGCCACCCATGGACCAAGTCGTGGCCAGCTGGACCGAAGCCTTCCGGCCCGTACAGGACATATTTGAAAACATCAGCTTTATCGCAATCGGCAAAGGCCGCCTATCGACACTAAACATCGACGCCCCCGGCAGCGCCCCGGCAGCATCATCCTCTGTCATTGGCCGCCGTGTATCATCCCAGCCACACCTTAAACTCCCATCGGCATCTAGTTCGCGGCAGCCATCACCAAGTCCGTCTCTATCACAGAACAATGCTAACCCGTCTCGAGACCGCTCACCTATGGGCCGGCCGCAGCTCACTGATGGACCCGGAGGCGGTTCCCAGAACCTTGCACCTACAGACTTCACCGCTGCCGCTCGGCTAGGTGCCAATCCCGGAAGTATCCAAGCACCCATCACACGCTCGAAATCGTCCGAGTACTTTGGCCATGTATCAAGCTCGCAGGCCCACACTGCCTCCTCACCTTTGCCATATCACAGTAGCGCTGCGTCAACGCCCGGGTCAGCTATCGTGCTCAACAAACGCAAGCCTCCTCCACCGCCGCCCAAGAAGAAGCCTACATTACGCATGCCTGATGAATATGTCATCGCCCAGTTCGATTTTAATGGCCAGGGCGCCTCTGACCTGTCTTTCCGCCAGGGAGATCGTATCAAAATTATAAAGAAGACGGCGACAGACCAAGACTGGTGGCAGGGCCAAATAGGAGCAGCAACAGGCTCATTTCCTGCAAATTATTGCAAACCGGCATAATTGTTTCCAGATCTTGATGCAAAAACAAATATCGACTTTTTTTCCAAAAAAATCCTCATCTTATTCAGTTTCTAGAACTATGGAGACGAGGAGGGATCTTAAACATATGCTACTGTATGATAACGTGGTCAATTCAATTTGGGATGACTAATCTGAAATATATATTCAGACATGTAGCTCTCTGCTGTAATGACAAACTACCAAATAATATTATGGGATGAGATTCATAAAATTACTAACATCAAGACATGAAATATTAGATCTTACGATAAGATAGGTGTGAATTGAAATGAAAAGAAACAACTGTCTTTTCCCTTGAAGACGTGTCTTACACATGGTGTGATAACTACAGATATGGGCAGAATGACGGTTCTTTGAAAAAAAAAATTGCAATAATGGTAGCCGGTCTTAGTCTAGGAACACAGATTCCATAGCACGTCTCAACAAGATAATCTACAACAAGAAGGTGAAAGCGAAAAAAAATCATTATCGTAAAATCGTAAATATTATTACTACCCTAGTATACACCTAATGGCATTGCTGTCAAAATTCATGTTCTTGGCCAAAAGTCCCGCTTTAGGCCAGACGTAAGATGTCCGTGGCTGCGATCGAAGTAGGAAGCTGAACCACCAGGAACAGAGTTGGTAGCTTCAAGATCCATTGGAGTCACAGGACCTGGGCTTCCGAGAGGGTTCAGTCGCGGAGATTCAGGGTCTGTAGACCGAGATGGTAGGCTGAAAGCATGGCTAGCATTACTGCCACGAGAAGACTGTATAGGTGTTATCCGAAGTCGCTGGTCATCTTTTGGGGTCTGCTGAGCCCACGAAGCACCGTAGTATTCTTGGCTTTCAGGGCCAGCTGAACGATGTCTTTGCACCATGTTCCCAGCCATGTCGGCTGGAATAGGACCTTCGTCATCAGAAGAAAAGTACACATCGTTAGAGGTAGTACCGTTTCCAGTTGCAATTTCCATGCGGTTCTTCATATTCTCTTCGTAGACAGAAGGATGGTATTTCCCCAGAAGAATTGCACTTCCAGAGTCTAGAGGTGCAAGAACACTATCATGTCGGTATTGTGATGTCACTTTGATGGGAGTAGGGGGGCTCTTCTGCTCCATGTGGACTTGGGAAACGGGTTCGGAAACAGGTTGAAGCGGGTCTATATCTTCGTAGTTGTCGTAACTGCCTGGTGTAGTCTCAGGTCGACGACCACTCATTGTGGACGACATTTTGCTATATTGAGGCTTGGAAGTAGTGAATCCTTGAATTGTTCTCCAAGCTATACCAGAAGAGTTGGATATATGACTAGATGAGGCAGGCGTAACTGGAGGTATGTCGTCGAATAGGAAGTCGGACGAGCCAGCGTTGATACCTGGGGTTACGGGTACGTATGAGCTTCGCCTTCTAGAGGTAGAGGTAGGCGTCGCGAGCGAGCTGCGGCGATCGCCACGTTTAGTCGTAGACTGTTTACGTGACTTGGACGGCGTAGTAGATTGATGTACGGCGGCAGCAGACTGTGCAAGTGTGATTGACTGCTTGCGGGCTTGAGCGCTAGCTGAGTGAAATGGATGGGATCTTTGTATACGAAGGCTAGGATCTTCGTGAAATGGGAAATAGCCACTAGAGATATGTATATTAGTGCCTGTGTGTGTAGTTTACTATGGAGTTGTGTTGACATACCCAAGACGATCTCCGCGGGCAGAGAGAGCTTGATCCTCGAACATAGATGGGCGTCGAGGTGGTGCAATAGCTATTGGGTTTGAACGACTTGGGTCATATGAAGCTCCAAAATCATCTACCAAGGTAAAGTGTTAGTCAAAAGATTACTTGATGAAGAAAAAATGTCGACTATGAGCAAGCATTTGAGAGAATTTGCAAATGATCTTATTTCTCCAAATACGCGCGAATTGTTTGCCGAAGACAAAGAAAGGCAGATTTGGTTTATTGGTGGTGACCATGTATTAGGGTGCAATGGCAAGCTAAGACAGGATCCGCGCCATTGTCATATTGCAAGCTAGAATTGGAGATACCGTGCCAGGACCGTGTGCTACAATTTGCTTAGTGCCAAACAGATGGTCGATGGTGAGCCAATAACAAGATAAGCACGTCTCACTGAATGGTGGACGCTTGCATGCTAGTGAAAAAAAAAGCTAGGATAGCACTGTATATGACGCTGTAAAGTTGAAGCGACCACAGTCTGTTGCAGATAGTAAAGGATTTCCAGAATGATAGGGGAGGTCTCTACATGCCGCTTGGAATGTTTTGCCTTTTTGCGCCCTAGATATGTTCCTGATTCTAAAATGTACTTGGAAAAGAAAAGAAAAAGTACCTATGCAAGGACAACACAGCGCTGAAAGCTAGCAGTGAGACATTAAGTGTGGAGAGAATCCTTGACGAGAGAAACCAAAAAAAGGTGTCTATGACGGCATGGCTTATCATGACCAGTGGGCAGGTTTGAGATAGGAATGGGTGATGCAAGGGATACAATAAACGAGGGTTTTGAGACTGTATTGGAGGACAGCCGAATCTATAATAATGATAGAAAAGAAAACACGGGTCTGGTCAGGCTGGATGGACAGACATCTGCCAGGGCGCACGTCAAAGAAAAAAAAGTAGTGTTGCGAGATTCCAGAAGAAAAGAACAAAAAGCAAAACTGGGGAAAGAATGCCTTGGCAGACTACACCACTTGGAGAGCTTCGCAGCGACAGAGACTCTATAGCTGAACAATGGTGGAACAGGCCACAAACACATTTTACTAGTCTTGTCTGAACGGAGATGTCAGCAAGCAAACGACTGTGCACCCCCTCCCCAGTAGCTGGATATTGCAATCATGTGCCCGAACTATGGGCTAGATAGATCACAGGAGCTAGCTAGCTGCCCTCTGGGCTTACAATATTGGTATTATCATGGTGGTATTTCCGCTTTTGCTCGGTGTGGAAATTCTTACCATCTGGATTCGATGACGGGTCATGACGATCAGTAGTGGTGTGTCGACGCCCGTGTAATGGTTCAATATCGTCATCTGAGTCGAAATCGCTGGCTTCATCGGCCATTGAAGCGCCCGAAGCATCGGAATCGCCGGAGAAGTGGATATCGTCATAATAGTCGTCGTTGCCGCCAGTGCTACGGCCATACTTCAGGTGCGCTTTGCGAGACTTCTGTCCTGCTCTAGATCTAATTGATGGAGCAGACCTGTCGTTTGGTTTGCTAGAATAACCCACAGCATGAGAATGGCGCCGTGCTTGCTGGCTGGGGTGAAGGCTCTGCGAAATGAACGAGGAGGGCGCGAATGGCTGACCAAAAGCTGGTGCTGTGTATAAACCACTAGTAGTAGCACCATCATGGCCTGTACCGAACGATTTGCTCTGGGCAGCAGCGGACATGTTACTGCCGCTGTCGAGATAGGACGGATTCCAGTGCGATCTGTTGGAGGCCATAACTGTTGAAGATTAGAAGGACCAGAGCCCAGCTAGGAAACACGATATGTTCTTCGGTGAGTGGATGTGAGGATAGATTGCCGCAAAAAGAATAGGTTGCCGCAAAGGCGGAGCCGTATTAATGCAGCAGTATTACGCAGGTTTTTTTCTCGTGCCCAGGGAAGAAGAGAGTTGGGTGAGTTTCAGCGTAGGCAGTAGCAAAGGCCCAGTATGTAGAAACTGCGATGCCAATCGTTGAATTTGGGTATTGGTGCAAAGGTAGTAAGATCCTGATCTACAGAGATGCTTCTTAGAAGACGGAGATAAGGTCGAAGATGACCAAGTAAAAGAGTTGGCAGTGAATGATGGTTTGTTTATTATTCTGCCTTTGTGCGGTAGTCGGCAGTAGAGATGTGGAATATGAGAAAAAAAAAAAGGGGGCTATTCAAGACGCCGCGAGAAGGCAGGTGATAAAGGTTAGAAATTCAGATAAAGTAACTGCCAGTGACGACGGGAAAAGATCGTGCGTTTTTTTTTCTTCAGGAGAGCGACAACCCGGGGCCCGCCAGTTCAAGAGGGCCACGACTTCTTATAGTAGACGAGAACTACCAATAGTGGTAGCAATAGGATGGGGAGACGGTGTCGTTATACTTCGGCTACTGACAGGGTGGGTGAAACTTGACAGTCAGTAGAAGCAAGGCGCTACTTCTTGGGTGGCAGTAGGCGGAAACATGTACCTGCTCATGTGTCTGCTGCTATACAAACAGTCAAAATCCTAGGCCAGCTACGGGTAGCCGTGGGAATATTTCAAGCAAAATAATTTCATCAAAGATATGTAACGGATGAAGATGAACGCGATGTAATCGATCAAATACCGTCAAAGACTACCAACCACCAAGGGTCTGGTAGACTTGAACATTTTATAGAAGAGGGTATGCATGCAGGACATGATTCTGGCCGACCTGGGGTGGCAATGGCAGGCGGGATGACGAGACTCAGTGCAAGGAATGTAATCCATACACGTTGCGGTACCTCTAAACTGTCCATCGCAAGGGATAATTAGAAGTACCCTTCTGTCTATCGATCATGTTTGAAACTGTGCTACCCAGGGGTTTGTTTCCGTGTTGTTGTTGCTCAATATTTTGTTCACTTTCTTCATTTGCTTAATTAACCTTCCAGTCTCTACCACAAAAGCTTCCATTCATTGTCACGGACAGTGCTAAATTGCCCATGTAATCAGGCCTAACAAGATTGCCTTGACATCTTTAATCACCAGCTCTAATGACACTCAACCCGTCCACCATGGACCCGCGATAGCTCTTCAACCTCTTCTAGTGCAAGCAGTCCAGGCACGAGCTAACCAGGCTAATCTGATCCCAAGCCAAAAAAAAAAATCAAGAACTCATTACTCAATTAGATGTCAACTATGACGAAACGCAGTATAGTGCTAGTTAAAATAGCCACCAAACTTGCCAGCAAGCCCGGATTAAGTCAACCTACTTGTTCCTAGTAAGTTTCTCGGGGTGCTCTAAACTAAGCGACGCTAGTACTAGGGCTAACCATGCCGGTTCGCACGATCTCCGACACTAACAGCACACAGCTTACTACTTTGCAAGCTTACTTTGCAAGCTGCTGCGAACAGACTGAGCGAACGACATTGCCCTAATGATCACCGCTGTTTGTTTCGTGCTATAAATTACAGCAGCTCATATCATTTTCCGGCCCGCATAATACTACTACTAGTTGATATTACTAGCGTGCTATTCTCGCCTGTCAAATTTGCGTGTTTGATTGGTGACTGTAAAAACACAAACACACTGTCTGTACTGTCTGCTAATCTCTCCTGTTTGCAGGTCAGATTACCTCCTCCTTAAGCTGGCCGTTCTAGAAATAGTTAGACCAAGCGAGTTACCTTTGCTGGTAGCAGCTAGCTTCGATCGTTATAGCAGGCAGCTAATATACTGAACAGACAATGTATGCATATAGTATCTACAAACAACCTAATGTGAGGCGGTGGCACAGCGCAGAACGATAACCCCGAGACGAGCGCATGCATGTCAAATGCAAAGCTCTGCATTTGCACCTCTCATGTGCGTGTGCTAGACAGCAAACGAAGACTATATGTAACCGTCTACATATACAGTAGTAGCCATTAAAAAAAGTAGTACATCGTATCACCCGACTGGACCAACATCTGGTACCGCTTGCAAGGGCGCAGTAATCACTTAGTAACCTTGCGTAGTGTGCCTTACTCTACCGCATTTCACTTTCATTACTAAACTACCACGCCATGTTTTGCAAAGCTTCAAGGATACAGTGACATGCTCTAAAATCTTGCTTGTAACAAGATGTCAGTCTTCACCCGTACACCGGAGTATTAGCGAGTTCCATTGCCGCAGCACTTACTAGTATAACTAGTATAATGCCGCAAATCAATTGTAGCAAAACATACCGTTACCGTCTAATTCATGCTCCAGTCAAACGAGCCAATACACTTCATTTATTGTTTATGGTCTCCTCGGTATCTGTTAATCTGTTGGCACAATGATTTATATATATATATATATTTTATACAAATACAGGCTATAAACAGTACTATTTCTTAATAAGCAGCGCAGCTCGTGAATGTAAGATTAAATGTCTTCATCTGACTGTAACTTTGCTGACTGTTGATGTCTTATCTCATCAGAGTACATCCATTATTAGTGGCTGAACAACAATCATATTGCACGATTTGGCATCATCTTCTGCTCGTATCTTGTGCTTCATAAGTCACTAGAACAAATGCTCTTGTCAACCAGCCGTTAAGCCAGCACACCTCTACCATGAGGGGCCATTCTAAATTGTGCAATTAGTTAACTACTTAAGAAATCAAAAAAAAAAAAACTCGAATTATATTTCGTGTTTTACATTGGCTTACTCCAGCCAGATAGTCTGACACAAGCTGTTTTTGCAGCCTAGAAGCGCCCTAGTCTAGCCTACCTTCTGAGTCTCCTCGAGCAGATTTAAGTTTTGACTGTCGGAACATTTTGAACTTTGAAAGGTACATATTGAGTAAGGCGTCCACTTCATTTCATCCATGAGAAAAGATCAATCGCCAATTTTCTAACCCTGTATATTTACGTCGTATGGTAGTAGAAGTACTTTAAATTTAGTACCATAAAAACGCCCGATAGTCTAGGGAAAATTCTTAGACTTGCCTTGCCCGTTACATAATTCCCCTGTTGACAGCACTAAGGCCTAGTACTAATATAATTGCATCTGTTTCTTGTTCAAGTTACCAAATCCTTCGTACCAGATACTCTACATTATTACGTATTCTAAGTACAATCCCGTAGTACATAATATTGATCGTCGTGGCTTGGGCACAATATTGGCTATGGATACATGGAAAGTACAATAATGGGTTCGTTGAGGTAATTCTAACATGACATTTTACATCGATTTTTATGTCTTATAGAATACTTACGAAGCTAAAGATGCTAGAATCAGATGCGAAATTAATTTGGGGATAGATAATGGTGATTGTGATTGTACTAATTAAACAGTAGGGTTAAATGGAGGGTTAGCTTTATTAGATCGTCGCATTAGCAAGACATAAATCATTTGATTAGCAAAACTCTCTAAAATTAGATCACCTTTCATACTATGTGGTATCACATTGATTATGTACAGCATGGAACTAATACTATTAGTATTTGTTTGATGTAAATAGATACACATACAATAGTACCTACTAGAACGCTGCATTACTTGCGATATAATGATACGACTCACATGTGAACGATGATGTAAAGGATGTCTTATATAGATTATGTAAGGAATGTGATAATGATAGCACACACCGCACCATTGGAAGTCCGACAATCACCATAGAATTCAGAGATCACTGCATGAAGTAGTTTAGCTGAGGCTTGGCTCACCGTTATCTGTTTGCTCTGATGTACTTAGTTCGTCCGACACCCACTAGAAAGAAACGTACCCGCAATGGACCTGTACCAATCATTGTTTACGATGCTAAATGTATCCGTAGTTGAATATGACCAATGATATAGAGCAAACCCTTTCGAGTTGCGCAACTGGAAAGCGGGCAACTGAATCGAGACACAGCGTGAGGCAATTACCTCAGTAGGAATATCATGCCTCGTCTGCGTAACAGTACGATATCGGGGAAAAACAAACTAAGTGCTTCACATAACTATTGGAATAGTACTATGGTCTCAGCCAGCCAAACAAACTATTGACTAAACTCCTCGACAAATAGCATAACTTGCATAAGTTCTTACACTATCATCACAACACTCTCGGCGTCATAGTCTCATCTCACTTTCTATTTTCTATTGATATCTCGGCCGAACGCAGATTTTGTGCAACATCGCCTCGACCGTTGCTCACCATCATCCTCGCAGGTTTTTTTTTTTTTTGTTTTTTGCACAGCTGGCTAGCTATCAACAATACGAAAGCACATCGACTAGTCAGTCCATGTCCTGGACAACATATCTAAGCGATTGCCGCTTTTATACTGGTTGCAAGTGAGCTATCAGCTTGACTGAATCATTCGAAGAGAAAAACCAAACTGTCACACTTCATAATTATACTCTACTAGATATACATTTGTCGCTCATTATCGTCGGTTCCGTGAAACTGATAGCTTGTCAGCTTGATCCATTTTGACTCCAAGACAAGCTATACATAAGACGTGTTTCTCAACATCCCTCCCTTTCATACCTTAAGGAAAATGTATAATACTAGCTGCGGTATCATCCTTCAGCGATGTGGTTCCACCGCATTTGTGATCCACAGACTGATGCTGTTTGCTACTGCTGTGATTGTAGCGGGCGTCTACGCTATAGACATCAGCTCTGCTATCGCCACCGGAAAGGCACTTCCGGGACTAGAATAGGTAACGCTTTGATATATTTTTTTTCTATTCCAACCTTCCACCTAGAAGACTCCTGAGGCTGTTTATATCATACTTCTTCTACGTCTCTTGGTTACACGAACACGTATAGGAATCTTTCCCGCTAGTACCATCCTTCATTGTGTGTTTAGGCGACTAACATTCAATGAAATCATTGGGGAATTTCCCTCCATATTAGATTTTCGCCGAGATAGTAGCCGGCCTGAGTGGTCTGACTGCCCTGATATATCTGATACCGCATGTTCCCCGAAGTAATCTCGAAGTAGCCTGGGATTCCCTTCTTGTCATACTCTGGCTCGCTTTGACAGCCCGCTTTGCACAGGTTTACCTCGGCCCGCAGCCGGAAAAGCCAGGCTCAGACTATAACCGTCTGCGATGGTCGGTTTACCTGGACATGACAGGGTTAGCCTTGTGGACACTGGATGCCATCGCTGTCTTGATACACAAGGCTGTCAAACGCGAGAGACGTTCGCATTTCATGGGAAAGATGAGGGGAAGAGTCTAGCATCAGTGAGACAGATAGATGCTCGAAACATTCGGGTCCGAATACTGGATACTCATCCCGCTATGACTTCTCAACGAAAAAAGTAGAGACTAGGAGCTGATAGCGGAAGGTGTCATGTTGCATCATGTTTGACAGCTGTTCAAGTTTATTGCTGGAATAATGAGCAATGGTGGCATTGCATTGTTAAAACATAGATAGGCTGATAAACTTGAATATTAATCAATTTGGATAGGCATGTAAATGCCCGTCATCGAATAATTGGCACACTCTGGTTAATGTAAAACTGTGTCCTGGCATGAATTTTTTATAACTAGACAAATTAAAAATATTGATTCCGATAAACTAGAGACTATAAACGATCTGATCATATACTTTACAAAGAGGGTATAAGTGTTGCAAACTTTTTGCATGGGTATTATTTTGCGTTTCTGAGATGAATCAATGTATTGCGTGAAGCGTTGAAGATATGGTGTCTATACATGTATGGTGGAGTACAAAGATGAAAAGATGGACGTGGTGCATATGGAAAAGAAAAGTGACCAATAGCTAGACTTCACTACTATAGCTTCTATAGCTTCATGAGGCGTGTTGTGTGGTGTATTGTGTGGTGTGGTATTACAAAGATGAAGATACATAATATATATACATGCATGTATGACTCAGTATGCATATATGTTCTGAGGATGATGGACCAAGGCAAGGAAGTACCTAAACATGTCGACTCATGGACAAGAGAATGAAAGGGAGGAAGCCAAGCAAATTGTCTATGGCACAGAAGTGGGAATTTTGACCATGCCTCTCTTGCGGTCATAGCTGGGCACACCATACTTGTGACCGATGGCACCTGCCCTGCGGCCGTTCTTGCCAACATCCTCCGAGTTGAAGTCACGGAATCGGAACTCGAAACGGTCACTCTGGACACTGATGGTATTGTCCCGTTCGAGCTGGGCCTTATTCTTTGACATTTGGCGTAGTACGGCCTCTTGACCGGTGACTTTGCTTCTCCATATTTTGATAGCTTCAGCGCGGGACGCGTAACCTTTGTGAATTTTCATCTCGGCCGAAACAAGTTCGGCGTGCGGTGAACGCTCCTCTGGACGCTTCATGTTAGCGTTGATGGCGGTAGCAGCACTTGTACGGTCGAAGTGACGCGATTCTGACACAGGCCAGAATATCTGCTGTTGAGTGTGACCGTGGTTGTGAATCTCATTGATAGGCTCGTGAGGCTCATGAACCACTGGGTTGTTGGGGTCATTGGTTCTGGGGATAAAGTAATGCGTCTGAGGTAGCATGGAAAGGATAGCTTCCCGGTAAGGAGTAGCCAGCTTTCTATCCTGAGAACAAATTCATGTTAGCGTGCCCAAGTCGTAAAATGTGGTGAAGATAAAATGCTAGGGTTGGCTTCAATCAGAGAGGCTCGCAACTGCTTTTGTAACCATGTGTTTATGAGCGTCTTAAAGACTAATCGATTTATTGCATATCATCATCTGAAGCCTGAGTAATCTCGGAAGAAATATTTTGAGTAGGAATGAGGAAAATAACTTACTTCTTTGATCCAGCGCTTCTCTACCTCCTTCAACCGCACAATAGCAGCTACTCTCCTGACATCGATACTTAGATCAGCCGAAACAACTTTGAGTGGCTCTTGGTTTAGGATAACACGACGCCAGATCCATTCACGTGAATTTTCACTAACAACAGGCTGGCTGCGGAACTGTGGGTTCAGAGGAAACGGCTGGTCAACGTGAGGACCAAGGTAGAAGCCGGTTGATGAATGGCCGCCGTCCTGTTGACGACTTTGCCACTTGCTTTCCAGTCTATCCAGGAAGCGCTTCATGTCTTGGCGCCCGAGAGTCCGCAAGCCGCGTTTCCGCAACTCAGGATCAAGACGACCCTCGCTCACTGGGGAGGTTGAAAAACATCTCGACGTGGCAATGCGAGCTCCGGAAGACATTACAGATGACGAGGTAACAGAGTTGACGGCTATGGGGGAGACAAGCGCTCTAGCGCCAGAAGAACCGACTCTCACAGACATTGTGTGCTGCTGGCCTTGTTATATGAATATGGGGATAGAGAGGTGAAAAGTGGAGGTAGAGATAGAGAGAGTCGATTGGGGTTCATGGACGACAGCACGTCTTCTCGCCACCGCAAGCAAGTAGAAAGGTTATCGCTGCTGTGACACAGCGGAGCCTTCGAAACGAAGCTAAAGAAGGAGAGAAGAGGAAAAGGAAATGGAGAAGAAAGAGTGCCGGGTAGCGTGCTTGATATAGTTTTCTGGGAGATTTCACGTAGTGGAAAAACTTGCAAGAGCTTTAGAAGGATGAAGTTTTTACTGTTAGTCATCAGTCACGTGCGAGAGATTTACATACCATAAATGGTGGGGTCGTATTCAATTAGTCCAAACTCTTTATAGAACAAGTACACACAGACTTTATGGTAAACATGTTAGTTATGCATCCGTGCTTTATTTTTTATCAATCATTAATCTTATCTTGTTTCTAGAATTATGAAGATGGCTAGGCGAGTCCCAGACCCCTATAAAGACAAAGCAAACATAAATCAAAAGCGATAGGTGAACCCCACCGAAGTAGGATTTAGGTGGTGAACTGGCTAAGCCTACCACCAGTAAGCGATAGCCCCGATAGAGAATACCATGGCTATCCTACAGAAAGAGGGTACGTAAGTTAAGAGTTAAAAGATTTTGTACATCTGATTGAAACATTGGAGAATGCCGAAAGATAATTGTCAGAACGACCTGCAAGCATTGGCGAGGAAGGGGTCGTAGGCTATCAGGCTAAATAAACGAAATCCTCGGCTTTACGCAAGGAAATTCTATGATGAGTCTCCTGCCGTTGTACTAGAGACTGATGAAGTTGTGGTATACAAGCAGACAATCAGTTCAATGACAGAACAACAATGCTTGAGAGAAAATTCTTAATTACCAAGATAAGATATAACGTACGATATAAGAAAGCCTTGAGCTGCCAATTTAGGATAATATGTCTAGTAGATGCATGCCATACCAGAAATATGATATTTATGAAATGACACCGGGAAGAAAAGAGTATAGACAAGAAACGAGAAACTAAAATGAAGGCTAAGGCTTGATTGTCGTCGCAACAATCGACTATGACACAAAAGAAGACATAGAAGAGCGCTGAGATACACACTAACTCTCTGCAGGTTGCTCCTTCTTTTTCTTCTTCTTAGTCTTGATTGACGGCGGAAGAACTTTGGAAGATTTGATACGCTCTTGTTCTTCCTCGGCCGCTGCCATACTTTTCCACCGTTCCCAGTTATCGAAGTCGATGAGAGCTTGCATACAACCCCATTCTAGTATCTTTTGCTGCAAGAAAGGAAGATTTACGGGCTGGTAGAGTTGTTAGCATTCAATATACGGTAAAGAAGAGGGGATACTAAGACATACTTTGGTCAAGAAATCGTTGCATCCGGCAGCCAAGGCGCGCCTTCTGTCACTAGGAAGAGCACTAGCTGTCAAGGCAACGATGATAACTTGGCCTTTGTGTAGATCGATATTATCTAGCTTGTCGTTTGGATTGATCAGTTCGTCGCTGGCTGCCTCACTGTCGTTTTCAAGTCCATGCTTCGTGATTTTATTCACACGTTCTAGACGGCGAATCTCCCTGGTGGCATCAAGGCCGTTGAGAATTGGTAGTTGTATATCCATCAAGATTAGATGAAAGCCGCCTTCGCGCCATTTTGCGACAGCGTCTTTTCCGTTTACTGCCTTCTCGCGACGGACATTGAGACGTCCAATGAAGGTATGTATAAGTTTTAGGTTGATAGGATTATCTTCTACAATCAGGATTTTGATAGGCGGCACCGAAACGACGGGATTGGCTGGTACGTTGGATATTGGCTCTGAGTTATCGCCTTCTTTCTTGCGAGGAGATTCTGTGAAAGCGACATTGGTAATGAAGACTGGGGCTTTATCTGTGGTTAGTGGGATGGCTGAAGCTGTATGTTTATTAGAAGGCCGTCGGACAAAAGAAGCTGGCTTGTCTGGGTGATGCGGCGACTGAAGGGCCTTGAAAGGCTCTGGAGTTTGCGTTTGCGACGCATTGGCTGTTCATCTCACAGACAGTTAGCAACGATCATATGTTAGCAAGTCTCTGCTCATAAAAACCGACTGACCTTCGCTAGGAAAAGACGGACATTTTAAAGGCTGTGGCGAGGGAATTTTGGTTGCAGATGGAGAAGAAGCTGCAGGTTGCTGTTTGCGACGGCTCATCCGTCTAGAGCTTGTGCCATCAATGGGAGAGGCTGCCTTTGTGGTCAGGTTACGAGGCGAAGTTAATGGGATACTTGGATTAGGGAAATAGCCTTCTGAGTTCTCACTAGGGCGCTCCACATAGTTTGGGGATGGCTTTGGCGGTTGGGTGGCATTGATCTCTATGATAACGAGAGCCTCAGAGATGGTTTGCCCATTAGGATAAGTAGATTTGATGACGTCCCAAAGCAACTCTTCAGGTCCAAGCACACGAGATTTACCCGAACCATTGTGATTTGGTAAACGTAGTGCTAGATCAGCGGAGTCATAGTGGCGGCCGAGAGAGTTGGCAAACTTGTGCAGGATAGCGTCTCGAACGGAATCGACAAGGTCATCTTCGAAAACGTTGACTTGGGTAGCAGTTGATTCGATCCGCTTGACCCAGACCTTGTGTAGCACTGGTTTCTTCCCCATGCTGACAGCTGAAGAGCGGCGGTTAGGGATACTATCGTCGTAGTATGGCTTTTCTGTGGAGGAAAAGTGTGAATCAGTATCGTCTACGTCACTGGTGTAGTCAAGTCCTTGCTCATAAGCTCGGTCGTAGTCCTGAATATTGATTCGCTCGTTTTCTAGGTCGGGGTCGCTAGGGTGTTCATAGTCTTGCTGATCAGAGTGGGGATAAGCTTGCATGTGATTGCTGCGAGACGAAGACTGTAGCGATGCCTGGTCGTCGAATATTTTCTGCCGGCGCGAGGAGGAGGAGCAGGGTGTCACAGGGCGCGACGTGGAATTTCTGAGGGATGAAGTCGGGCGCACTAGGGCTGCAGGCGTTGAGCCAACACAGCTACGTGATAGTAATGGATAGCGGGGATCCGGCTGCGCGTCTTCGTTGAATGGCGTTGAAATGGAGGTAGTGTCGTGTTGGCTGAGGTATGGACCGTTAGTTCGAGGTAACAAAGAATATTGGTCTATATCGACAGGTGTTGATGGCGACGAGAGGGCGACAGTGACTCCGAAAGGCGGAGTTACAGACACAATAGGCGCGCTAAACGTAGCGGGGAAGACGGGGTGCGTGGTGTGCAGACCGATTGATGACAAAACGTTTACCGACGGTGCGCGAAGTGAGTTTGCGGAAGTGGACCGTGACCGCAAAGGCAGCGATGACAGCAACTCCTGGGAGGTGGTAGCAGTGGCAGCGGTAGGACTGCTACTGTGGCTGTTGTTCGTTGGTACAATGCCAGGGTTAGCGACATGGACAGTAGTCCAGGGACCGGGATTGCTACCAGAGGGTAAAGCTATAGCGGTAGTAATAGTGTTGTCCGAGGTAGTGGTTGTAGCCGTTATCGTTGCAGTGCTAGTAGCAGACGTAGCAGCGGCCGTGGTACTGCTGAGAATACGGGGATTGATTAGCTAGCAGGTCGGACTCATAAATGGCTTAGCCCACTTATAGTGGCAGCTTCGTTATTGGGTCATTGAGCAATTGGGACATTAAGAGAAGGGAGAGGGGGGGGGGGGGGGGGGGTAGCCTGGGTGACAGATTTGAGGTAAGATACTAACAGGCTTCAAGTTAGAACACGATAGAAGGCAAGAGATAATAAAAGAACAGTCTGCTCCCAAAGTGTTCAAGAGAGAAGAGGGGAAGGGTGTGTCAAGGGCTGATAGCGCAGGCTTCTAGAAGGGCAGACATGATTCGACAAGGAAGAGAAGGATGAGAGCAACAACGAAGCAAACAAGAACGGTAGGGTAAGGTCGCAATTATCTGCAACGATCAGTATCAGTGCTGCGGCGTCGGCGATGATACAAAGGCGGTGACGTTGATATTGCCCATGCTGGCCTGGACAGGACTGCGGGCTGGGCTTAGGCTAGAGAAGCAGGAAATTCGATGAGCTATTGAATTGCTATATGCAGAGCTAAGTCGCAAGTTGAGGCCATGCAAGGGTGTTGTAGCCAGGTCAATTGGCCCTCCGATTTTCTAACCCGAAGCTCCGAAGCACGAAATCTTCAAATTTGAAGTTGATGCTTGTGGTAAGGAGAAATGGTGCATTCGTGGGCTGGCCTGGCGTATTTGGCGTACTGGGGCGGCCAGCCGGTAGACAATAATGGTGGTTGGTTGGCTTTGGTGGTTCAAATACAAACATACGGAAACTTCTTATGTGCTAGTATAGGAATGAATATACGGAAGTGGTAGGTGGTCTTGAGTGTAAGATAAAAGCAATAACTATCTTCGGCAGATACCTAAAGCAAGAAAGACGTGCATTGAATCGACTGCACGAGGGAGACAAACGAGAGGATAGACTAATAGAAGAACTATCAATAGTTACTGGATAATCTGCGGCCAAAACAAGTTGTCTCAGGAAACACCAACGCATACCGACGCGCAGGCTTCATTCAAAAGGATGATCGCTAACTGGGTATCTGGAACAAAGGTGGGAACTTGTTGAACTGAAGAGTTTGCCAGTTGGCGGCCGCCTGTGAGCTGCTGCCGCTTAGTTGGCATTCGACATCGCAAGCCAAGACAATATACAAGGGATGGATGGGTATTGCCGGTGTTGAGGTTTTATGACTGTCTAGTATGGTACTGGTACGAGGCTAGATTTGGCCATAGCACACCTATGGCTAGAGGATGCATTGCATTTCAGGCACTTGCACTGTTCATTCTTTTCTCTTGATCTTGACTCTGTTGTTGTTGGTGGTGTTGTTGTAGTGTTGTTCCACTTGGATGCCCCTTGTTCTCACTTGTTCTCAGGACAGTATTCGTATTCTATTGGCTCAAAGGGGAGAGAATAGCAAGCAAAAGAGAAAGTAAACCAAAAGAAAGTGAAAGACTAGGGCTAAGACACAACTAGAGTATAGCATAAGACTAGGAAATGTTTACGCGAACTAACGGCAATAGTGAGATGAAGCGAAGCGACAAAGTGGTGACTTACTGTATAGACGGCCGGCTGACTTTGCCTGATAGTGGAAGCGCTTGGCCATCGCTGTCTTGGTGAGTATCTATCACCACAGAATCTAAAGATCTATGGTGGTGGTGATAGCTCTCCGGTCGGCTGCTTGGGTCGCCCGGGTGATCGTCAGAGTAAAGGCTTGAGTTAGGTTGAGGGCCAGGTTGAGGATCATGCTGGAGATACCCAGGTGCGGTGATTACATGGCTGCTGTTGGATTTGAGCGAGGCGGACGTATTAGTGTCAGAGGACGTAGCGGCTATATAGCCTTGACAAGTATTTGTTCCTGGCGTGGAATCATAGTGTTCGTGGGCGTGAAATGACACTCTACGGTCTAGATTCACTGATTCTGAAAGAATGATGGGCGCACCGGATGCGTCGAAAAAGGGGGTTTGGCCGGGGGCTTTGCACTGCACATATGGATAGTGAGGGTAAGTCTGAGAGGTTCCCGACGGCGATCGAGAACTAGGACTACGCAGCTGGTGGTGGTTTATATTCCCGACAGCGTCTGTTGGAGAACCTGCTCTCGGCGCAGAGATTGACGAAGACTTGACATGCCGGGCGTTGCTTTCGCGCCGCACTGACGGGCTGCATCCTAAGCCCCGGCTTGCTTGGTTGCTACTGTCGCCTTCAGGCGACGAGGGCGTGTGGCCAGGTGATTCCGGGTCTCCTCCGCTCTTGGACGAGGTGGTCGAAGTCCAGCTGCGGAGTCTAGTGAGGAATCTGCGAGCCATCTTATAAAGACGGCGACGACAGTGGCGACGAGGTGCAACGGCGATGAACTGCCTTGCCAGCTTGAAAAGAGAGAAATGTTCCGGCTGTGTTTCTTATTGTGAGAAGGGAGGAGTCGTCTTTCACGAGATGTCGCAATGCCTCGCTGCAGAGGCTAGTTGTACTACTAGCAGCAATGGGGCTAGTAGTAGCTAGTAAGCTAATAAGTAGTAGTAATGAATAGTGGTGGCATCAGGCACTGCTAGTAGCTTAGCAGTCGGCGATAGTGGCTGCACAGTGGTAGAAAAAAGAGTAAAAATTCTAGTGGCAAATAAGTGTACGATTGGCTGTGGCTATAATAAACAACAAGTACGCTAGCTTTTGCTAGAGAAATGGTGTCAATTCGTATTAGTTACAGTAACAGTAGTAACGGCCGTAGGAGTGGCTGTCGTAGCAATGCCAATAGTAGGAGCGGCAACAAAGAGCAAGCCGCTGTGGTAGAAGGAATATAGGCGAGTTTGAAGGTGGGCTGGATACAAAAGCACAAGACTCACAAAAACTCGATATAGAAGAAATGAACCTAGTTTAGTTGTACTTGCAATCGAGTAATGAGTTTTGAAAGAAAAATTATAATAGAAATAGCGAGTCCAAATAGCCTGTTTGTTTCAAGGGCAGTCAATAGCTACTACTATCAACAGTACAAGCTCTACACGGCCCCTCTCAGAAATTGGTCGGGCTTATCGTTGATTGCCCGCACCAAAAAGTCGTCCTGGGTAGTAATTGTGCCGGCGGTTTATATGACTGGCTCAAGAAACATCTATAAGACTAGCAGATGATGGTGTAAGTCTCATGAGCAGCACTGAGATATTGTCACGGGGGTGGTAGAGAAAGGCACAGGGCTAAGTGACATCTGACGCGCGATGAAACGAATAGATGTTGGTGCTGGTAGGAATTGAATCAATTCTGGATCGCAGCTGATGGCGGGGTTTGAAGATCGCGGTCTGCCTGAGACTACGGGCCCGATCTCACAAGAAGAGGCTCGGAGGCTGACGACACTAAGACGATTGTATATGGCAGTGCCGTGTTTACGGCTGTTTATCGATTTGCTGATAATACCGCTTTCCAACCGCAATGCAATCCTGAGTGCTTTGTCCATTCAACCTGGCTAGTGCTAACTGCAACCAAAACCGTCGGGATCAACACATCCGGGTAAAAGGCGTAGCTCGAAATCGTCCAGCCGAATCGGCCGATATAGTGCTTGGAATAGCCAATCGTGGGTTTCGAGGGGAATGATTGGGGGGGGAGGGAAGCTCAACGATGGTATAGTTAGTATTTGCTCCGAATAGAGACAGCACCAGAATGTGTGTAGGCCGGAGAGTTACCCTAAAAAAAGAAGAAAGGATAAACATGGAAGTTTCGTCTTTATTGTGTGCAGCGCCTTTTAGCTGGAGCGTCTAATTACTCGCTAGGCACACTTTGAGTGAAGAGGACAGTGATGAGAAAGAAAAGATGAAGCAACACCGGCCTCATATACTTCGTACTCTCACTTAACTAGCGGAGTACAACTTGCTGCATTGTTGAGTCGACGGAAAGTTGCATACATACATGTTACATTGACACCCCACACTTCAGGTTCTGCATCGATATAAGAATCACAGGCCCTCAGCCTACCGTATTAGAGTCATTGTGACCTCTACTCTGGAGGGTGAAATGTCTTAAGCGTCGGCGACAGTGGGCATGGTGGGTCAGACGTCCATCGGGTGCAGCTGATAGCCAAGTTTCTGTCCCGCCCGGCTCAGGAGCGAAGAACCCCCCCCCGGAACCAGGCTTGTTCACCATAAGCACATCAAGTGTGACTTAAAGCTCTCCAGTTCCAGCAGGCCATGGTCACAGCATTGTAATACTACTGGCCATCCTAGCATATCAGAAGTTTGTTCTTAGTGACTCCCGAAGCGGAACCAGCAACGAAGTTTTCATTAGAACATAAACACAGCAGTATTACTATGTATAACCAGCCCGGTTATAGCACTAGCAGGGTGCTTGGCTGGCTATAGGGCATCAACAAGGCCTGTAGCAAACCTGCAGCCGTGTTCTATATCGTCGCGAACATTACAAAGAACTTCACTGTATCAATCAGGTTGTTCTGTAGCATCCATGCATTTGGAAACATCTGACTAGGTTAAGACATGCACTTCCTGTGTTGTTTGCTTACTACATGGTACAGCCGCCGTTGCAGTCTTGTCAGCCTCAACCAGTTCGTTCTATTAACAAACAACCCACATGCATTGAACTAGATTCTCTCAACCAGACTTTTTGTTTCCCGTCCTATATTGATAGCACGAAGGGGAAATAAAGAGAGGATGGAGATCAAAGGTTCGCTAGCCTATGGCTCGTGTTCATAGCACTAGCGCAAATATTTGACAAGTATGTACTATATATGTGCTTGTACGTACATATAATGGGATGACTTGCTGTATCTACTAATTACTAGTAGTACTACTAATATATAGTAGTATTGCAAGTCTAAAATCGTTCCTGAACGCAGGATCACTTTGATTTGTAGTTTATGCAGGCCGCTCGTTGAAAGTTTGGTTTTCCAGTTCTTCAGTATTATTTACTTTTGCATACCTAACCTGCCTTAAGGGCAATATAGAAGTCGGGACGTTGTCTGTACATAATAGCCGAATCGACATCTCCAATAAATCAAATGGTGTCTTGATATACCCTGCTCTTCTATATTTGTTTCGTTTATCATACAACTAACGAAGCCAAGAGCTATGAATGAATATAGTCCCTCTGACCTTCATAACATTGAAACTGTACGCAGCTGCTGGTAGTTCTAGTAATGAGTTGAAAATAAAGATAAAAACAATAGAAAGAAAGATAGAAAGATATGCAGGACGTCACATTTAACGACTGATCACATATTACTAGCGTAGGATCGACATACTAAAGATCACTAATTTCTCAGTAGTACTAGTGCCTCGTCGTATCCTTTTCACTGCTTCATATTGCATCTCATATTACGCTCAGCTAACATCAGGATCCAGAGTACGATTTAGGATATATTGCCGCGAACATATCAAGTAAAACACAGGCAAATCAGAGTGGACAATGATCAGTGCAAACGAATGTGGACGAGGGGGCACACGGTACAACCTACGGTATCATCATCGAAGCTTTCAAACAAAATGTACTAATACAACCATACATGTGCGTGCGTGTAGCCGATAGGACGGAAAGGCAGTGCCTCTTCAATGCATATGATGCAGATGCCGCCGCTTAGCTCCCGGTCCAGCGCTTTCTTCTGTTTTTTTCTTTTTTCTTTTTTCTTTTTGGTTATGTTGACCATCCATCTGAGTAGCTACATAGTAGAAACTGCAAAAGTATGTAATCATACACGCCACCCAGCTATTGCCTAGTAACGACGCCCTGTATCAGCATGATACACCCAATGTATAATACTAAAGAGTTCCTAGTTTGATAGAATGAGTGTTGCGTATACGCTAGGCCATATTTGGTACATAAATAAAGCCCCTGCCACTTTGAGCTCCATGCTGCGGGATAGCTGACCGGCGCTTCAAATATGATATACATACATACACTTGTGGTTCACTGGCTTTCCGCTTTGCACCCCTATATACCGCACCTTGTGATTGAAAGGCCTCTGCTTCTGCTCTAAACAAAAACCTACGGCGGGACAGTGCAAGATGAGACGCAGGTACCTAAAGACAACCTAAAAGGAGGGTTGGTCTCATCATAGTTGATCATTTATCAAGTAATGAAGTTGAGAAAGGGGAGGGTATAGCGATAATGAAGATTGTGGCTATGGCGATTGGATGACTGTAGTATTAACATTATTAGTCAGTTTATAGTGGGTCTAAGGCGGTGTAAAGGGATGACTGGCCCACCTAGAAACTTAATAAGATTAATGATTAAAAATTGAACCTTAGTACTAGTTGTTTACTGCTACTATATCTAATTTGATTGCCAAACTCATGCACGTTTGTTTTATTACTCCACCCCCATCATCTCCATCCCAAACAAGTTGCTCTCTGCTCTTCTTTTCATTTCCATATCTCTAGATAGAATACCTCCAATCATAGATGAGTCGATTGACTCTCCCCTAAACGACAATGCACCGGACTCTCAGGTAAGTAGTGTTAACCCCTCTGAAGCCTAATCAAAGTATCTATTGTTAAGTGCTTGTTAGAACTTGACAACCAAATTGATACAGAACGACGCGGAAAATAAAAGGAACAAAAGTTCCAAAAGACTACTTTCATAGCTTTTCTCTACTACTATACCCTCAAGCTTGAGGAATCAAAAACTGAATTGTGAAAAGGCGGATTTACTTCGGTTAATAACTGCGCGTGCCTCAGTCTTTTCAAACCGGGGTCTAACTTTCTAGGCTAAATCCCCACGCTCTGCTCTGCTAGTACGTGCTCAGTGCCATCAGTCAGACTAGAAATGGTCGTTGGAGAGCCTTTCAATCATGGAGAAGCCACTTGGTGATACATCCAATCGTGACTCTAGCAAAAAGCGGCCAGTATCTCCTTTGGCTAGTGACGGTCGAAGCAAGTCCCCTTCACCTGATCGACACTCTGCTGGCGACACTCCCGCTGTAGGCCACATTCCACACGTCAATACTGCTAATACCCAAATATTCATCGTGGAGTACAAGGCGGCTCACAATATTCCTCTTGCTCAGTTTTAAAGAGTTTTTGGGTGCTCAATGTTCGCTTTCATAACTTGATCGTCTAGAGGACTATCTTTAAGCAATGGAAACCCATGTTCTTCGTGCATATAAATATGGTAAGAGACAGCAGTAAGTTCATTGATTCGAACCTGTTCTATTTTCGTAGTACTGCACCAGAAATTAGGACATCGGAGGAAGCTAAGCAGTATGTATATATTTTGGACAGCCTAGACAGACTTATTATTACATACTAAGTTCTGGGCTTTTACGGATCATGCTAAAGCCAGTTGCATATACTCTAGCAAATTTACATACATCTCTTGAAAAGGAGATGATAGATTTGTAGAAGAAACAGTCATCTAGAGCTCAAGTATGATGCTCATTCCCGGCCATGAAAGTGGAGATCCGTCTGGTAGCACCTCAGCTCAGAAATTTCTAGCCGCAAGCTCCGAAACCCATATGAATATTCCTTGAGGCTAGTAGCGGGCGGCGGTGGAGGAGGAGGAGGAGGTAGTCTGGTTAGTCGATCTCGTACTCGGCCTCCTCTTCACAACTACTGTACGCAACAATATCTCTATGGTCTAGTGTATGGATAGAATCTTGATAAAGATCATTCCAATTACCTGCTCCGCCAAAAAAAAAGTGACTACAGATAACGCAAGCCAACATCTTTTGAGCCTCTCCGGGCTGCTTGGATACTATCAAGATTCAGATGGACCCTAATCCTAGTAGTGGCTGTGATAGTGTGCATAAACATGGTTCTACCAGAGGCTAAGTCAAGCTTATCGTGCATCCATATGGCTATACACTAGTTGGCAAAGGTGTTAAGGCAAAGGATCTGTTGTTGCTTCAGAATGAGATCAACGCCTATCCGAAAGTCAAGAGTCTCCAAGGAGATGTGATTCCTGTCTGTCTTAGACGAACCAATCTTGAGCTAGGCATTCTCTTGTGGTTCCGTAAGTAATAGCATGTTCTTTCGCTTGTTTATTTTGAGGAGCCTGGAAGTTACTTGGGAAAGCAGACTATGAAGATCGTGAACCCTTCACTAATATAGGGCAGTATGGTGTTATTCGTGGCGATCATAAGGCTTGAATTGATCTCTATGACTGTCATTGAATTAAGCCTTTGATTATCGATTTTGAACAAGCCGAGATTGTTGAAGAACGACCACCATCGAAAAAGAGGCCGTGGGAAGATGCCAATGCTGCGTTAGAACGGGGTTAAGCGACTTTATCCCGAGCGGTCTCAGTTTCTGTAGAGTGATTGTGGGGTTGTGATTGTCATGAGTTTAGTCTTTTCCATCTTTTTCTAGTATTCTATCTTCAATGTATCTATTAGCCTTTGTATATGTTGCCCTCTATATAGCCTGTTTAAAAGCAAATCTTGTGATACTTATATATGTGGTACTGAATGGTAGAGCCCAAACGTACCGTACCATATAACTTGTATATTATAGCGACTAGTTTTTCAACTTGCTTCTTCTTATGATTAATTTTGATGTATTATAAGTCTACCTCCGAAGAGCACAAAACTCTCCTGTCCGAATAGACTACTTGATCGATCTATTGTACCACTACTATGTATTGCTTTCACCGAATATAGTGCTATCTAGCAGTGTCCACATGGCATCATTAATGACTAATCTCCTATTAAAGGAGACATGACGTTGATACTCGATAGAACAGGGATGCTTTTCCTGTCTAATACTAAACTGCACAATCACGTTAAGTGTAAACTCACAAGTATGATGCAATCCGGGCATATTACTACTAGTTTCATTCATCCAACAATGCCTCTTAGTTCCCTTTTAGTTAGATGGCATTCCTTTGTCTTGTTATTGTTTCCCCATCTTGTAACTCACGATGTATAATTATCACAACAGACAGATAAACCGAGCTCTGGAGAAGTACTTGATGCTCTTGTGTCCTTGTCTACAACTACACCCGGCTAGCATCATCTGTACAACTGGTGGAAAACTTCTACACAGATGACGAATCGCCGATCCAAAGTATCTAAGCAAAGAGAGTCACTATGAAAGGATTTGTTTGGACATGAAGAACGTTTACAGTTGAAAAAGGCTGACTGAAGACTTGGCTGCCAGCGTTGTACAAGCCTCATAGTTTTACACCTTTCAACACAGACTTCTCGTTCTTAATACGCGAATGGACATTCAAACCACCTGTGCAATTTAGCTAACAGAGTTGCTTTTTGGTAGCAGGAGTGCCAAGATGTAGCGGCAACGGCAACCGGGAGAAAGGGAGGGGTGAGCTGACAGAAACAGGCAACAGTTCAAAATACGGGGCTGGAGGTGTCATATCTTTTGGTTTTCTTTTTTTTCTAGATATGTATTTAATCTTGCTATTATAGTCTCCTGTTTCCTTTCTGGCCTTTAGTTTTGATCTTCTGTTTATCGTCTATCCTGCTTCATTTTTCTATGCACACGCAAAAGCATGGATGGAAGGGTGTGTCGTTCATATGCTTTGATAATACAAATATCAGTTTATACAATGTAGCCCCTTTCAGCGTGGCAACTAGGAATAAGAAAGAAAACCAAATCATAAAGTCAACCCTGGTACTCATATTGTCTCTAGTGTAAAAATTAATCAAGTTCTTTACTTACAACCCATCTTAGCAGTTGTTACCCTGACATAGCAAAGAGAATTACGAAGTTCAAGAAGAGTTCCACGCCCGAGTATCTCTTCGCGGGGTGTAAACGGAGATGGTCTTGGCGAAATTACTGAGATAAGCGAAGCTATATAGCCTAAATAGATAGAAACTTTAAAGCCAATGCTCTCATATTTCAGTCGCCTAATATTGCTATTCGGTAACGATGCCGCTGTATCACATAGTCTGCCTCTCCCCGCACATTGGCCGTATTTCATCACTTAGTTCTGGGAACTACTAGCTTTATGTTCTCGTAATACGTATATCGTGTATATGTTATTCATAAGTCGCTTCTAGTCTCGGGAAATCTGCAGTTAATCGTGAGACACTTTCGTTAAGTATTATTTCCATGTTGTACCTTAACTGTCTTCTATTAGGTCTAGAACATCATGTTGCACTGTTAGTATGGAACTCGTTATTCAGGCTATTAATGTTGGTGTGTATTGTAGACAAAGACAAGCACCTCATAATTATAGATTAATAGGCTAGATATGCTCTTACTTTCGTGATACATACCACACGGAATTAAACCGAAGATCAAAAGCTCGCTCCGGGGAATTGCTGGTCAACATGCGGGGATTGATTGTAGAAGTTGCCATACGCAGTAATTACGCCCTGTTTGGCGTATAGTATATAGTTCACACTGATTCTAGATCTTATTTATTCACTCTTCAAGTTTTCTCCAAAACATCAACACTATTTTTTGCTTATCTTTCATCTTAAACTTCAGTTTGTCTCAATATATGGCCATTCTTCTCCTTTCATCTTCGTAGGTCGGCTAGTGTTACTCATAATGAAGCAAGATGCCCCAATTCTCTATCCCGACATTAATGTTGGCACGAAGGTGACTTCGTACGCCAGCAACCACTCAAAACCGCTCACCAAAAGCCTACAGGCTTACCATAAGCATATAAAAGAAACAGAGGAACATTCTGTGTATACAATTTGCGAGTTCCAAGCCAAATACTTGTCGTTTCTAGCAAAGATTGTCAACGCCAAAAATGGTATGGTCTCATTTTCTTTTCTAGAGGTAACATCAATACGATGGCTAACTTGAAATCCAAGTACTCGAGGTCGGTGTTTACCTGGGATTCTCGCTAATGGTCTGGGCTGAGGCCGTTGGTCTTGAAGGCCAAGTCACGGGCCTGGAGTTCTCGTCCGAGTATGCTGACCGTGCACTCAAGAAAGCTCATGAGATGGGCTTCACCAACACCAATATCGTTGTTGGCGATGCTATCACAACGTAAATGCCCAAGTCGTGTCTTTCATTGAAGAGTCTATCAGCTAATAATATGAAAATAGTCTAGCAAAGCTCCCTGTCCATGAGTCGTATGACATTATCTTCCTCGACGCTAACAAGGACGGATACCCTCAGTATCTACAGACTATCCTAGATCGATCCAAGCCTGGAACTTCTGGCCGCCTACTTCGCAAGGGGGGTGTCATTGTGGCCGACAACATCCTGCGCTGGGGATTGATTGCTGTTCCTGGCGAGGAGAACCCAAACCATGAACTGGCCAGGCAGAGTTCTGTACACGGGCTAGAACCAGGTCTCACGGGAATTAGACTGTTCAACGATATGCTTTCTAGCAATCCTCGCCTGGAGACCTTCATGATGCCACTCTTTGATGGCGTTTCACATGCTCGGTTGATTGATTAAAGCAAGCTTGGTAGTAGAGATAGTTCAATTAAGCCCTTTCATATCAGCTACATTAGTAAGGTCGGATATTGTTCAAGCCACTAAGAATAAATACTACAATTGACATGAACGTTTGCAACGAAGAAAGCAGTCAAACCGAGTGGGGCTTTCAGTCTTTAATGCTGTCTAGCAGGAGTTTCCCCGCGGGCCAAGAAAAACATACACAAACACGAATAAAGAGTCTGATTTAGCTATACGGGGGCGGAGAGAGACTCAAATACTTTTATAATTCTCATTAAACTAGTCTCATCAAAATTATCAACGTCAGCCATAAGGATACTGCATTGATCTATTGTGTTTTCCGTAAGTATGAGCCACTCACGGATTAGATCTAGTTCTTTGCGTTTATCTCTCTAGTGATGTATTGACGGTGGAAACGTGTCGTTGAGCTTTTGATGTTGCTTTACATAGTTAGAATTCAGTGTTTGTCAACGAGTGTTGCGTCAAGGTTAGCATGCAGCCGAACTAACAATTTAGGCAAAACATACATACGGCACGGTCCTGGAATACTGAATAACGGCAGCTAAACAAAGAAACAAAGGTAGCCGTTTGTGCGTGGATGTATATGGATAACACCTTATACTGTGTAAGGTTATATAGTATGTCCTATTACAATAATTGTAATGCATTATGATGACGAACATTTCAACGTCTTACGGTTAAACAACTAATCCTGCAATCAATAGAGCATATAAGAAGCCGGAAGAGCAGTCTTAAGTTATACTACAACGACGAAGGTTAGGGCTAAAATTACAGTCAATATGGAATGTCCAAATACATATCATCTTCTCTTTGACCTAGACAGAGAATAAATGTTCTCAAAATCAAGCCACCTAGAAGCAGCCCTTTCCTTCCATTGTACCTACGCCATCACCTTTAAGTCCTATTCTAACGAGACAAACCTAAGTAATATTTGTGGGGAGGTGGTAGGTGGGAGAAGAGGCTCTGGTACGGGATAAATTGGGGAAGCTTGTGAAATGGAGGCATATAATGGCAGTTGCTACTGCTCTACGTACTAAAGAGTGGTTAAGGAATGATCTTGAGCATAGAGAAAAAGCAACTAGGGAAAGAGGAAGAGCTCCAGACACTAGTGTGAAAAGGGCATGTGCATAATGATAGCAGAGTTATACAAACTAGCTTTCTCAAAAAGATCATGATGTCATGACTACAGAGACAAGTGCTCTTGAGCCGTAGCTTCAAGCCTTGCATAGCAGTATATTTGTACAATTGGAGACTAAGATGCTTTTCCAAAGCACTATATTGATACGTATGAAGTGGGAGATCAACTGGACTACTCCACCTTTTGCTAAACTCACGTCCCATCGGCATCTCTACTCCGGGGTTACGGCACAGAATGCAAAAAGGAAGCAATTAGATAATGAATATCGAGAGAGGAGATGTTCCGCAGGAGTTCAGGGCAGATTTGGTTGTTCACGGTGTTTGTATATTTGTCCAATATATATAGATAGATAAATTCGGAAAAAAGATGTTGACGGCGTGAAAGAGGGCCCTTCTTTTTAGATTGTCTTCGTTGAGCAGGGCTATACGAGTAATGGCTATATTGGCGCGTGAGGATTAGACTCTGGGGAACGATTTTTAGGCTGTATTGTACCAATGGCATTATCATTGGCATTACTTTGTGAAGATGATCTGAGTTCTGTGTTCTTCTGCGCCAAGTATGGCAATTGCGATAGCATTTTCACGACGTCTAAGCTTAGGTGGTATTATGAAGAGAAGAGCGTTGCAGGATGCGGACAAAACGGGAAGAATGCAAAGAAAGAGTCCGACGCGGGGCAACCCACTGGCGAACGGGTGATAACTGGTCTGATACAGACAAATGCACACTATACCTAGCCAACAGCCCACTCTTGTTTTCCCAACAGGCAGTCACAGAAAGAAAGACCCCAGATCTGCGGTCCGGCTGAGTTTGATCTTGATCCTTGGCAGCAGTCTACTAAGTTACATGTACTCTATGTACATAGTAGTAGGCTCGTGCTAAGTTGCTTCCTAATCTACTGATGTATTTCCCTAGCTTGGGATTCTGTAAACAAGGTGTTTCTTTGCTTTACCCTGCGCTTCCCTGAGATACTACTACATAGTATGTAGCTACTACTACCCACAAACTAACGAAATGACGGCCCATAAATGGGGGGGGCTAGAGGGGCCAGCCATAGCCCGGCGAGATACTCGGTGCTTTTCATTGTAGGTTTCTTGCGAAGGAAATAGAAAGAACGCAACAGAAGCGAGGAACCTAAATCCACAGCTAAATCAGTGCGTTTAGTGTTTGAGACAGACCGAACCTGACAAGATCAAGCGATAGTAAAAGAGCCGAGCACCGCAGCCTACTGCTATGCAAATCAACATTGGCTCAGCTAGTAAGTAGGATTGTGATAACTAATGAAAAGAGCATATGAGACGCCGGAGAAGCCACCACAAGGTCACTCTATAGAGTAGACTCGTCACAGTAAACATCTAATCAAGTAATGAGTTATAAAAAATAATTGTCTGCAGTAGGTTAAATATTAACGCCTAGAACCCATACTTTATTCTAATTCATTACTTAACTAAAAACAAGGTTATATGCTGGTACGCATAGTAAATGTAGGCTGTGCAAGTAACCCTACCATACAATGCAGCGCCTTTTTTCAAGCCCTTTCGGGTGATATTATTTAGCACTCTTAAGAAATCTGTACTTACGATTTGAGAACCCCTAATGGTACGGTACACTTTACCCTATCTGGACGGGCTTCAACTGATAAAGAAAAAGATACATAGAGTGGGTATAAATAACTAGTTTCTATTGGCTGCACATACGTGCTAAGCCATATTCGGTATACAAAGAAAATCAGCCTCTTTTCAGCTTGAGGGTTAAACTCGATGACGACGACAACAACAGCAGTTTTCACACCTTCATCATTTGATTCGGTCTTTTAATCAGCCATTGCCTTCTCCAGGCCATGGACTACTGTCAGGATGCCTGACTTGAAGAGTTGGAATATGATAGTGGGCTATCACTTTCTTTCAAAAGTGGTCTGCCAACGTTATCAACGACCAACCTATTCGCCTCAACTACATTTGTGCAAAAGGGTAAGATTCGGGGCTCAAACTAGCAAAAGTGTCACTCGAAACTGAGCTGGCGTTTTCTGTTTCTGCTCTGCAAAACCTACCGGCGGTAAGGAGCAGGCATTGAGAAGGGATTGGTGTGATATCATTGGCTGATTATAGTAGGTTTAAGGTAGTGAATAGTGATGACCCACCCGATATTCCCTTTTTCTTAGGTTTTTTTTTTTTCTCAGAGAAAAGCTGTCCGGACAGAAAAATATAGCGTCCGATTAGGAGCTCTCATGCATCTTGTCCTTCTTTTATTAACAGACTGATTATAGTACCGACCGGAATCGATTAGAGTACCAATGAAAGGTGGGTATTTTGCCCCATTCTGTAACATGCAAGTGTGCACATGAAAGGACATATAAAAAGAAATGAATAGTAAACAAACGGGATGATAGACAAACAGCCATTTGAACGTCGAAGAAAATGTCAATACAAAGAGGCAGAAGAGAAATACGAAATCATTGAACCAAAAAACGCATTAGAACACACTTTAAAGAGTCGATCTGTTTTCTGTTCTGCTGCTGTATGTCCATCAGCTAAAAATAATTTTGGTAATTGCTTTGATACTTATATGATAGTTTTAATTGGCCAACTAACAAAAGGTTCTATTATTAGGGACAATCATGATCCGATGGGTTCAACTAGGAAAGGTAAGTATCACGAAACATTGAAACCATTTAACTTCATTCTATCAAGATATGCATCATTCACCAACAGGCTGATATGCCCCCAATATTTTTTATTATCATATATTAAAGAAGCCTAGTTTTCTTTGCCTATAATACATTTAGCTATTGTAATTAGTGTTATACCCTACAATAACTTATAACATAACTTAAGGCAACATTTTGTTGCACGTTATCATTTTTGGTAATTGCTAAATTAGATAGGTTCATCTAGGAAAGGTAAGTATCACGAAACATTGAAACCATTTAACTTCACTCTATTAAAATATGCATCATTCCCCAACAGGCTGATATGCCCCCAATATTTTTTATTATCATATATTGAAAAAGCCTAGTTTTCTTTGCCTATAATACATTTAGCTATTGTAACTAGTGTTATACCCTACAGTAACTTATAACTTAGGGCAACATTTTGTTGTATATTTTCATTTATGGTAATTGCCAAATCAGATATTCTCAACTAAGAAAGGTTAGTATCACGAAACATTGAAACCATTTAACTTCACTCTATTAAAATATGCATCATTCACCAACAGGCTAACATGCCCCCAATATTTATTGTTATCATATATTGAAGAAGCCTTGGTTTCTTTGCCTATAATAAATTTAGCTATTGTAAACTAGTGTTATACCCTACAATAACTTATAACATAACTTAAGGCAACATTTTGTTGTATATTATCATTTTTGGTAATTGCCAAATCAGATATTCTCAACTAAGAAAGGTAAGTATCACCGAACATTGAAACTGTCATAAATTGATAAAGTTTTAGCCTTAGGCATAAGTTTATAGCCAGAGTAATAAAATCCCACAACAAAAGCTGCTATTGTTGATATGTATTGAAAATACCTAGTTCTCTTGCCTTTAATAAATCTAGCTGTCTGATCTAGTATTATTCCCTACACTAGACCATTACTCTTTGTGATAGATACATAGTACATATCACTATCTAGGTGATAACTATCATTAGGTACTCTAAAGTTGACTCCTGTGTTGCTGCTGCCGTTGCATCTTTGCACTTCAGCTCCCCAGGAACCAACTCTGTAGTGATCGTCATAGTTCCTTTCTGATCGAGTAATGAGTTAGAAATATTTTGTAGATACTTTTTTTAGATATTACTCAATCCACAGGTAAGGTAGGTTAAAGCAAGCAGTCTAGAGACACAGATAGTGTTCAAAGTAATTTTCCTTAAATCTGATAATGTGTACAATTGTGTTGTTTAGATGCATCTATGAAAGTAAGTAACCTTTCAAATAAAAAAAAGTACTGAATTGACTGGTGGTCAAATATGACGATTTTTTTTAATCATTAATCTTATTGAGTTTCTAGAACTATGAAGATACGTGGCAAATTATTGTAAGTACTCCAATTGATATCTTTTTTTTTCTTTATTTCTTCCTTTGTAATCTAATACTCAATTAGATAGATATTCTAAACTCTCAGTCCTTTTATTCGGGCGACAAAAGCGTTTGGTACTATCATATGCGCCAGTTGAGCACTATGCCTCAAAGCACGGTCAATACAAGGGGCCTACCTAGCCTGAAGCATAGCACAAGATAGCAGCGGAGTAAAAAAAGACAACGTGGTTTTAGAAGGGCAAAGAAGAGAAAAAAAAGGGTACTAAGGGGGAAGCATGAGAATTTTGACATAGAAAACAACTTACCGTTCCTGTCATAGCGATTCATTTTTGTACTAGTACTCATATGTCGACATTTTCGTTAGATATTTAATATATGTATTCTCTTTCTGCGTACAGCTTGACTTATGGGAGCTACTTTTAAAATGGATGCGAAGTTAGACTAGAAACTATCGTGTCTACGTACTCCTGAATCTCTTGGTCATTGACCTGGTCGCCTTCTATTATTCCTTAGCCTACTTGCGTGGTAGATGAATAGAAGAGAGATAAGAAGGGGAAGGGGAAGAAAGCAAAAGGATAATAGAAAAGCCTGGCAAATAAGTTCGTTGGCAGAATGGTTGATAACTCAAAAACTCAGCACCTTAAAAATTACAGGAAATAAATACTACTTTACTACTAGTATTCTGCTACATAATATATACCTTATCTTGCTGCCACCTTTTGCACAGCATATTCCCAAGACACAGCTTCCACTGGTTCTTGACGAATGGCAAGCTCATCAGCTGTCCAATAAAAAAACGCTGTACTTGAGGGGGTTTTCTTACTGCTTTTTCTCCCCTCCGTATCTTCCAGCAAAGCTACTCCATAGTAGTGAACTACTCACTTCCTGTTGTAGCTGCTATCTCACCGACCTTCCATTTCATATCCTTCGTTTAGACCTGCAGCCTACAGCTTAAGTTACTGTCCCATAATAATCCGTAGCAGTGATTCTTGAAGCTTAGGGCCTGGTTCTGTTCATCTTTCAACTTGATAAGGCGCTTGTGTGCTCATATACCTACCTACCTACCGAGCTTCTAACTGAAATCTAGTCCGAGACTATTCTTCAGACTGTATCATTTGTCTTCGAGTGGAATTATCTGTAGTAAGAAGGGTGTGGACTATTCATTCCGACAATTTCCCCCCTCCCTTACTCTCTACTACTCAATTGTCCTACCAGACTGACTCACTTTTTTCTATTTCGACGATTTCGACGATAAGCTGAACCAAAACTGACAACCGACATCACGAAAACAAGGAGGCTTACTGTACCTCTTTTTCTCTACATCTCATCTATCACTTTACATATTTCTGTTGTCGGTCTATTGTCAACACAGATTCTCTTCTGCACTCAAAACTTCTCCCTATACACCACGCCCCCTTCAACTTTTGTTTCATCCTCTGACAAAAAAAAAGGAAGGCGGGAAAGAGCCTCAGAGGCACAATTAGACACTGTGTTGCCGCCAAGTGTGGCGTCGCCATAACAAAATTGAAATAAGGTATATATCAAAACGAAGATAAGAACGATCACAAATACGCACCGAAAAGAAAGGAAAATGGCAAGAACTACCCGTTCACGTTCCTGGGGTTTTCTGGGGAAACGGGAGTCGCCCGGCGCTCGAGACTTGGGTAATATCACTGCTAGTACGAGCACGGGCACAAGCACAAGCACGAGTAACAAGACGAACACGATCAACATCGACAACAGCGGCAGCAGCAGATACCCCAAAGACGCTTCGATATCCAAAAGCACGGCTTGTCGTGGTGGCCGTGGCTCAGAAGTCATGCACCGGTACGGCCTCTTCTCGGTTCTGCTTATTACGCTATTCCTGGTAAGTCTGTTTTCTTCCCGCATCATGTTGTTAGTTATGTGTCTTCTAGCGCCAATTATCTGGCTGGCTAGGTCCCTGTCATAGTGCTAGTAGTACTATGTATATTTCCATTACACCTTCTATTTCCATTCCCCATCTCTGTTTTACGCCATTATCAGACAAGCAAGTTGGTTATATATAGCGCTGGAACCTACAGTATCAATTACAGACTTGATTAAAAGACTTGGCCGGTTTTTTTTTTTTTTTTTCAATAGTCAGGCCGTCGGTAGACACAGCCATCCGAGCTGGGGACGCCGTAAACTAGGGCCTATGACTTCATTGCTCGTCTTTTGCTCCGAGGAAAACCCCACAGATCCCCCAGAGAACGAAACACACGCCCTCCTCGCTACCTCATTATACATCTCCTCATAAGAGTGTCACTGCTTGAAATTGTCGTGTTAGTCTATTCGGCCGTATCTCTCTGTCCTCTAATGATGGCGATTGGAGAGGTGAAGACTACTACACATGAAGAGGGATAAAAGTAGATCATATTGCTCTGTTCTATATCCTTATATTTACTCCATTACACTCACCCCCACCCCACATTCGATTCATTTTATTTTATTTTTATTTTTATATATAACTTTTGACGAGAGGTATAGACTATCATAATCATGCTACTCGAAAAAGGAAAATAGAAATAAAATAAAAATTATAATGCTGCTATGGGAGAAACATGGTTCCAGAGCGGCAGGCACAGCCCAAGCGAGTTGCTTCAATGATTGCATTAGTTGCCTTTTGTTCGTTAGATGCTTAGCCTAAAAGTCAGAGGCTCTACGGCAGGAGGAGCGGTGCTGCTTTGTTACAAAAACAAGCTGAAGAGAATGAAGAGACTGGGTAGCTCCTTGTCTCTGTGTGTTGTATCACCATCCTGGACCTAGTAGTACTAGTCTAGCATCTTTGATCTCGTTTCTGAGGTTTTGCTAGAACAAAAAAACAAATTGAGGCTCAAGTTAGGCTAGCCTCTCCTTACGTTTGATCAACTAAGAGCCCGACGCCTTGTTTTGCTATTCGGCTTCCTTCATTCCACTCTTCTTTCTGATATGTTTCCATGAAGCCAAAAATTGTTCGGATATCACGATTGGTCAATGACGTTTCTCCAACTTTGCCACATTCAACCTAGCCAGTTGGTTCTATTGGGCGTTGCTTATTGGCTCCAAAAAGGAGCCATAGCGCCATGCGATTTACTCTGACAAGCCTCGCAAAGGCGACCTTTTCGCGTGTGCTTCCCCGCATAATTGCACCAAGAGCCCAAGTAAGCCTAGGTTCTCTCCAAAGTCTTTTCCTGTCACTTGAGCCCCAATTTTTTATACCAGTGTCCTTTCATTCTTCCAATGAGCAGCTAGACTCGGCGATTCTCTGGCTTTTTCTGGGGTTTCTGGGGAGACTACGGCTAGAAAGTCAGGCCAAAATCACCGGCTAGAAATAGGATCATGGGGAGGGGGGTGGGGGCCTCCGTAGATACAGCGAGAGATATGCTAAGGTTCATTCGGGTCAGGTCACTCCATAACACACGTTACGAACACCATCCAACCATCAGAGTGACAACCTAACAGCATAGAACAAAGCCTAGAGTTGCTTGACAACCTGCGCTTGATCTCATGCCCGAGTTTTTGGCTGGGTCTCTATGGTGCAAGTTAAAGTCACAATCCTGTCGTCTCGCTGGTCTTGTCTCGTCAAGTTAAATGCAATCGGCCCTGTTTCTGCGCCGTCGATGCGGTGTCTGGCTACCAAGATGAAGCAGATGCGACTACAACTGTAAGGAAAGAGACATAATCTTACATTGCGAAAATACTAAACAGATATCAATTGCTGTTGAGTTTCAGACAGAGTAGCGAGTATTATGGCTTGATTGAGCTTTACTTGGCCTGGGAGAAGGGGGGGGGAGGAGTTAGTTAACTTTTAGTTAGAGCTCTTTCCTTCGCGGCGCTAGAATCTCGGAAGCGGCTTTTTTGGGCGGCTACGGCTGCCTTTTTTTTTTTAAAAAAAAAAAAGGTTTCAAAAGACAACCAAATTGGACCCAGAAAGGTATATAGCAACAAGTGAGCTGTTGTACCTTCTGAAAACGACGAAAAAAGAACCAGTGGACTGTCGGGCCAAGTTGTTCCTAGTATCGTGTCTTTTTTTTCTCTTTGCCCGTCCGTATCGAGTAATTGCCACTTTACCCACGCCCCACCGTCAATTTAGCCACCCCAGTATCGCATCTCCCGCCGGAGCCGTTTTCTATGCTCTCATTATACGCCCCCCTCAACGCTAGACCGATAGACTAGTTTGACTTCGACAGCGGTAAGTTCATCTACTTGCCTGCCTTTCCTCGTCGTCACAGATGCTCGCTCGGCCCTTTAAATGCTCGTTGAGAGAAGCTCAGAGAATCCCGGTTTCACTCATACTCATAGCTATATATATATTAGCTCTGGCCATCACTCTAAGCTGCTTGACATCTTCATATTTCCTTTTCTCCCTCTCCTCTATTTTTTCAATCGTCATTATATTTTACACATCGTTATACATATCTCTTTTCATATTTTCTTTCTACCATTTGCAATAGCTAACTAGTAGCCTGATCCTTTTGTACTATAGCTTGTCTTCGTTCTCTGTTTTGACGCCAAGCTCCATTCCTCATTAGCATCCGTCCTCTCCTCCACTCATATATTAGGCTCGCTGCCCCTCCTCTCCAGACCCCTGGCGTCGTTCTTCGCCTTTTCTTTATCCTATTTTTCTCTTCCCCAATCCGCCAGCTATCATATTCGTTTAGCCGCGCCTGTCTGCCAGAATCCCGCTCGTTTTCCAATTTCTGCGCCTACATCTAGACCTCTCACCATGTCTTTAGAAGCTGCTACTACTAAGATTGTCGACCAGTTCAACGTTTCTGACGAGACGTTGAACAAGGCTGTCGATGAATTTATTCGCCAAATGGGTAAGCTTACCATAGTAACCTCTTGAAGACGGGTGGGTTGTCACAAATGTGATGATCAATTATCACCTGGAGGGGGAATGAGAAGAATATTCGTTAACACTCAGCCGATATATAGAGGAGGGCCTGTCTACTGATGGCGCTAGCCTCGCTCAGATTCCTACCTACGTTACAGGCGTGCCCAATGGTTCCGAGAAGGTTAGTCAAAACACCACAATTGTCATGTTCTACCTAATGCAGACCTTATACTGCTCAGAGGCAAAATCATAAGCAAATTATCATCACTATGCTATATTGGTGCCCTCATCTGCAAGTTCTCAGATCTGCATTGGCTTTTATCTACAGAGCCTCATTCAACCAAAAAAAAAAAAAAAAGAACCCCCCCCCCCCTTTTTCAAAAGCTAAACTAACATGTCTTTCCTGTCTTTAGGGTCTTTACCTCGCAGTCGATCTCGGTGGCACCAACTTCCGTGTTTGCTCCATTCAACTAAACGGCGACAGCACCTTCAACCTAACCTTCAACAAGGTCGCCATTCCAAAGGAACTCATGGTCGCCAAGACTGCTCGCGAACTCTTTTCCTTCCTCGCCAAGCAGATCGATATCTTCCTTAAGGAGCACCATGCGGATCACTTCACATCCAAGGATCGCCTGCGCCGCGGTTTCTTCAGTGATTCGGAGCAGAAGATCTTTCAGCTTGGTTTCACCTTTTCGTTCCCCGTGCAGCAGCTTTCCATTAACAGTGGCAAGCTAATCCGTTGGACTAAGGGTTTTGATATCCCCGATGCTATTGGCAAGGATGTCTGTGCGCTTCTGCAGTATGAGATTGATCGCCTCGGTCTCCCTGTCAATGTCGCTGCTCTGGTTAACGACACCGTCGGTACCTTGATGGCTCGCTCGTATACTTCTGTTGGCAAGGCCAAGGCTATTCTAGGTGGTATCTTTGGTACCGGTACCAACGGTGCTTACCTGGAGAAGCTGTCCAACATCAAGAAACCTATCACTGGTGACTACAGCAAGTCTACCGGCGAGATGGTAGTTAACACTGAGTGGGGTTCCTTTGATAACCAGCTTAACGTCCTGCCTAACACTCCTTGGGATAACTCGCTAGATGCTGGCTCGGTTAACCAAGGCTACCAGTTGTTCGAGAAGCGCGTCTCTGGAATGTTCCTTGGAGAGATTGTTCGTCTGGCTGTCGTCGACCTGCTCAAGGATCCTGAAATTCACTTCTTCCAGGATACTAACAGCAGCTCCAACGATTGGAAGTCGACCACCTGTATCGGTGCCCACTCTGGCTTCTTCAAGCCTTGGGGCGTTGACAGCTCCATCATGAGTATCGCTGCTGCCGACAACACTCCTGAGCTTTCTACTCTACGCCAGTCGCTAGAGGGTAATTTGGAAGTTTACACTCCTTCTCTAGAAGATGCTCATGTCTTTAAAGCCATTGCCCACGCTGTTGGTCGCCGTGCTGCCCGTCTCTCAGCTGTGGCTATTGCTGCCATTGCTATCAAGTCTGGCAAGTTGGACGACCCCAACGAGGAGATTGTTGATATCGGTGTTGACGGCAGTTTGGTTGAGCATTACCCCTTCTTCCGCGACATGATCTTCGAAGCCCTTCGTGGTATTGAGGGTGTTGGCGACAAGGGAGCTGAAAAGATCCGCATCGGTATTGCCAAGGACGGATCCGGTGTTGGTGCTGCTCTAATCGCTTTGGTTGCCGCTAAGGCTAACCGGAGAAACAGCCTAGCCCCCCGGACTTTTGGACGTAAGTTAACACCACCCATATGTGGTATGGCATAATTTGTGTATGTATATCATACTGACTCTTTTTTCTTTTCTAATCTATAGTTTCTGATGACTTGCGCACTGCTCAACTGATTTCTGCCGCGGGTGTCCTTGGTGTGGCAGTCCTTGCTGGCTACTTCGTTTCCAAGTTTTGGAGAAGTTAAACGGTAGCTTGAAATCAGTCAACTAACACAGACGTATTTGGGGATTTTTTTTTTCCATTCAGGTATAAGGTCTTTTTGTTCCTGTTACTACATCTTGCCTTATGCGGCATAAAACGGCGTTTTCATTTCATCATCTTCATGTATCTATGGGTTCTTTTACCATTTTGGGGGGGGGGGGGTTTTCCTCGCAAATTTCAGTTACTCTTGCAGGCATTATTCGGGGTTATCACATGTTCTTTTGGGATGCAATCTTTTTTAATTTTTTTTTTAACTTTCACTTTTCTTTTCTTTAGTTATATGCTTGTTACTACACTTCACCTCGCAGGATGAAGTTTGTCAATAGATAGCGATAGCTCATATCAGGAGGTTTTTCTATATAGTCAGTGCTTGATTTTTGTTTTATATCAATGAAACCCAAGGGGAGAAATTACATCCTCCTAGTCTTACCAAATCAAAATATGTTCTAAAAATCATCCCCTCACAGTGACACGTTATGATTCACAAGATAGGGATAGTAAGTTATATTAGCTATTATTAAAAGTCTTGCACTTATTTATCTATACCTTATGCCTTCCCCTCCCCCCCCCCCCCCCAAAAAAAAAAAAAGTTGTGTCCTAGCTATCGGTTTCCCCGACACGGTATCTTTCGGGTTAACTACTAAAACAATGTCGCAATAGGCTTACAGCAGCAGCTGATGTCTATTCCGTTCTGGTTTTAAGAAGCAAGAAATAGATAGTCTGGTCCTGTAATGGGAACTAATATGGCCGCATGGAAGGTCGCCTGGTCAGACATTTATTAGTCTCAGTTTGAATAGCAAGACATGCATTTTTTTCTCCTTTTCTATCTCAATTGTAAAGGGAACGCCAGTCAGATAAATGCGCAATTACTATTCAAGTTTATAAGTCAGTACCACTAAAATTAGTGTCGATAGTCTCCAGGAAAAAAAAACCTTGAAATTTGCTTACACCGTGGCCAACCTTCTCGTTAGACTAAATTTTCAGCATTACACTACCCTCAAAGACTCTAGAACTCTACAATTTAATTCGCACACAACCTGCCATCTGCAAATCTCACGAATCTATCCCATCCCCACCCCTCCTCCTCCTCTAAGGAGCCCATCACCAAACGCTTGCTTATTGGCACAGAGATAGTTTTACCTTTAGTCCTTAGTGTCAAACATAGTACTTATCTACTTGGGTTCTCGAAAGCAAACAAACAAGCTTATTTGCCGGGCTGGGGGGGGAGGGAGATCTTACTGGTTCGCCAATCTTTGAAAGTGTGGTTATTGTCCAAAGTCACATTTGGTGATCTTTTAATGGCCTATTATTAGTAAGACAAGGAGGGGGGGGATCACAAGTAGATAGGCCAATGTCTTTTGCTCTCAAACCAACTAGTACGAATAGACAGACATACACCAAGACAAAGGTACAGACAAAGCCATTGCTGCGCCTGCGCCTGCATCTTGTGAATTGCATATACGTATAGCATAGTATATACCCAACAGGTAGCATCGTTGTCTCGAGTTATGTGTGCCTAAAAAAGCTGACAAGCCTCCTCCGCCGCCCTCCTATCTGAGAATGAAATTAGTACATATGTCACTTGTGCCCATCGGTGCCGGTATCGCCAAAACATCGCAGCCCTTCTTCCCAACATCAAATTCCTGTTTTATCAGCCAAGTTCGCTTGTCCAAAATGCCGGGCTAGGCTAACTGAATGTAGACACATCATGACAAGAATAAAAAGGTAAAAAAATAAAATAAAAAAGTATTAAAAATAAAAAAAACCATAAATAAAAAAAAAACCCTTACACCTTCTTCCCCTTTCTTACCATATTCTTAGTCGGCCACAGCGACCGTAACGTATCTTCCTTCAGCCTTCTTCGTCAACCTCCAGCATCTACAGCTCTCTCAACTCGGTTGCATGTGTAAGTCCAGAGGGAGGATAACCTTCACTCTTTCTCTTCCGATACTAACCTCTTTCTTTGGAGAGGTGGGGATTTTCTCCCTCTTGACTACAGTGGAAATCGACATGTTGTATTAGGATGTTCTACATGGCTTACACGAACCCCTCTCCGGTCTGTTTTAAAGATACACCACCTCTAACCTGGCCTGGCCCCATGGCTGGACCTCCACAGTCCAGCTACATAATATTTATATATATCTATGTTTGAGTACCGGAATCCAACTCTGAACTGTGTGTCCAGTTCATATGCTAATGCATAGACGACCGGTTTCTTCGTCCAACCAGCCAACCATCATCCCCCCCTTCCTCCTCCTCCCCTTGCTCGGGTTAGTGTAAAACAAACAAGTATTTTGAGCCCCTTGTCTGTCTGTCTAATGTTGGACCACCCTCTTGCCGTTTGTTTATTCAACGATGTTTGGTTCTCGACATCGGCCCGGTCTCCCCATACTGGAACAATATTGTGCGCCGCCGCAATATATATTGGCTATGTGAATATCTTAATGCTGTTTCTAGCAAGAGAAAAAGGTATCATACAACAGCCCTCCTCCATTCGTCCACCCCAAAGAAGCAAGAAGAGAGAAAGTCGAAATAGTGCCGATCCAACTCTAATCCTAGTTGCCTCCTACCACTCCTTCACCCCGGATCTTACTTGCTGAAAACCCATTCTTTGGCAAATGGGACTTTGATCATATGACCAATCAACAGAGCTCCAGAGCCACCACTCAAAACATATTTTTTAAGTTCGACTATATTGCTAACTATGACGAGACAACTCAACTTATCTTTCTTTTGGGGGGCCTCTCTTTTCCAAGAGCGATTTTCCTTTCCAATTTCTAAAGGCAATTGGTCACAGAGAAATAAACATCTTGACGCACGATCATCGGCCATACCCCCCCCCCCAAAAAAAAAACCCTGTTACTCTGTGGATCAGACAAACGTGACAAGTTATATGGCCACGCCACAACTCTAGTTGGTTGGCCTTTCTTTTTTTGCACTACTTTTCTTTTCGAACTCAAAGTTCAAGTTACGTAGTATCATCATGTTGCCTGGCAAGCTTTTTGTTTTTACTGTCTCTAAATATATGTACCCAATCAAATGAGCAGATGGTAGTTTAAAAATAAGATCATAAAATATAAAAAAATCAACAGACAACCTGCTAACATCGAATGATAAACGTTAAAAACCCCCCATGTCATTATCGAATTCGATGATGATTGTACAGACTGATTATAGTAACGTCAGCAATCGATAAGCGTACCGACAAAAATGGTTTATATTCTAAATCCAGTCAACTCAGTACATGCAGATCAAAAAGAAGGCACTTCTCTACTAACATGTAAGTACCACAACACAATCAATCACATCACGAGATCTCAAGAATACAGCTTCAAACCCCTCCTGCAACTCTACACTACCTGCTTCAACCATACCCCGTTGAATGGTGTGATTTCTATAACAACTTGGAAAAGTGGACTACAGAGTTTGAGTAATAGGTATTCTAACTAGGCTATTTATTACATGATACAATAACAAATTCTATTATAGGCTCTCTTGGCCATTTTATTCATTAATGCCAAAGTCTAATTTCTTGATATCAGTGTGAAGTTGAGAAAGTTCAACACTTTGTGATACTTGCCAATCCCGGTTAAAACCATCTATACTGGCAACTACCAAAATGATGGTATATAATATAATTACGTCTCTAACTCATAATATAGTGCAGTGTATAACATTATTTCTAGACTTTGCATAAGCATTATAATTAGGTTATTTAATACATAATACAATGATAACTTATATTTTAGGCTTTTCTGGCCTTGTTAGTTACTGATGCCTAGTACAATACTTTGATAAAGTGAAGTTAAGAAAGTTCAGACACCTCGTGATACTTGCCATTCCTGGTGAAATCCATCTTATCTAGTGATTAATTACCCAAATGATAACATGTTGTAGCATGATTTTGCCGTAGGTCATGCATGAGCTTAGTTCAAGGTATAAAACTAGCTCTAGACTTAGAATAGACATTAAAACTAGGCTATCTAGTACATGATACAGTAACAACTAATATAACCCAAACCATCATACATAGATGGCCGAGAGACAACAGCAGAGAAAAACTATACAGAGCGGAAGTGTTAGATGTGTCTGGTATGTATATATGTTCTTGGTTTTACAGTTTCGTGCTTCCTCGTATCAGTATTAAGTTTGACGGTCGAACCGAGGTTTGTCTATCGTCCAGTTTCTTTCCTTTTTCTCTTTTTTTTAGGTTTTATCATGTGCACTTGCATACTTCATAAGAAAATTGATTAAAAAAAATGTTGTACTTGCATGTAATGAAGAAAGTACATTTTTCTTAACTTGAATAAATTGACCAGGGGACCACAAGGTTTCCACTTTTTGTCTGTACACTAATTAATTCTGGCCGGTAAATATAAAATTAATCCCGTAGTTACTTCTGTACTAACAACTAGTCATACTCGATAATCATCTTACCCCGCGCAACCCCGTGTGGAAGGTCTCGTGATATTATTTGACTTTTTTTTGGAAATAAAATTTAAAAAAGGCGCATTACTCGATTAGATGTTGATTATGACGAGATTTGACTTTTCTGTATTCTTCAGACCTGCTGCTCACATGTTCGGTCATCTGCCCGCATCTAGAGCCGCATAAATCCGATCTTATTGCAAATGGTTCGCCCCAGTTTCCGCTTCTTCTCTCTCCTCTCCTCTTCCTTCTTTTCGACATCGAACAACAACACTAGCTAGGTCGTTGTTTATCTATTGCTACTCTTCAGCCCTGGCTGGTCTGAAATTTAGTGCGAGGGGGGACCTTGACTGGTGACTAACTGGTTCCTGTCACTTTTCAAGCTAGTACGTTCTGCCCCTCAGCTTGTATGGGAAGGCAGCCACTTACAAATTGAAGGGGAAGCAAATAAGCAACTACATATAGGGCATGTTTCTTCCGTTTACTATCTGTAATACGATAGATTCGTAGACAACAGCTCAGCAGTGATAGTATCTGACATTAAAGTACGGACCCCATAGACGATCGCAGCCTGTGATTTGTACCAACAATTGTCATTAGCATTAGTACTGATTATCGTCGTAATTTCGCTCTAATTTTGCCTTGTTCATATGCAACTAACAAAAGAACTGCGTGCAACTTTCACAGCCATAATCCCATCTTTCGTATCGGCAAAAGCCATTCTTTTCGGAGACTCTTTCTTAGCCAGTTGTTGGGTCTGTCTATCTATTGTTAGGTGGACATTAATAACATGTTATATGCAGTACAGTTAGTATTCCATACACTTTGTTTCCGAATAAGCCTGGAGCTACAAATCGTTCAGGCTCCAAAATCCAGTCACGATATCTGAATTACCGCACACCCTCTTTGTTCATAATCTAAACCACGACCCAAGATGGTACTATATACCAAATAAGCAATTAATCTTTCTTCTACCCCTCACAAATACTTTGCGTTCAAGATATTCGTCGTGACCATATTTTTATGTATTTCTTACAGTCAGGCTACTTAGTCTCTACATATAGGCTTCAGATGATCAACACACAAGTCTTGCCTATTCCTTTGCTTCGATCTATCCGTTTCTTAGTCTACTGGCTTTTATCCCCCTCAAGCTCTGGTCTCATGAACACGTTCTCCATTCCATGTAACTCGTACATTTGATGCGTGATCCTCGGCCGAGCTCTGTCTAGCAAGCCCTTTTTTTTTGGTCCTAGTCTGTGTTCCCATAAAACTGTCTTCATTTAGCAGGTCAGTAGTCTGCGGCCCTTGTTTTTTTTGGGTTGTTACCGGTTGGTCCAACACCTATACCATGAAGATGCAATGCAGGCAAGCCGATACAATCCACATTACTACTCTAATGACCCTTGGCACTCCTAGCTTCTAGGGTCAGCTACAACCAGTCACAAGGCAAGCTTACTTATAGCCCGAGCCAGCGTACTTTGAATGCAATTTCGAGATTGGCAAGTTCTATCGGCCAGCAACGGTCGAAGTCGTCTCGGTAAACCCGGCAACAAAAATGCGATACTATCCCTCAAATTTAAAAATAATAACGTAAATAAAGGGTATGACGTACTTTGAAGCCGTGATATCAACCGCTGTTAAAGCCCACGCCTTCTGCATTGCTCATCGTATTCCACTGCATGTTCTACAAAGTTCTTCGGTTATGTCATTCTTCTATTTGTCCCGCTAAGCCTTCTTCCAGTGATGTATGTGCCTCCAACTTCAGTCACACTTTACTTGCATATTTCGTATGTCACGTACTATACATAGTATATTTACATGCATATGTACGTACACATAGTGATTACTACAGTAGGTCTAGCACTGTCTTGTACTTTCTTTTTTTTTCCAAGCTAGCCATCTGTTGCATAGTTGCCTTGTTCGAGCCACTAGACTTATATGTGTGCTTAATAGTCGTTATGCCAAAGCTATGATACTCCTCCTCGACGTCTTCTCCTGTCTGTACCTTTGATAGGGCGGTTTTTCTAATGCGCGCCTTGTTGCGGAATCTTCTTCCCGCGCCGAACTTCTGATTGTGTGGCAAAAAAAAATTGCTTTCGTCCCGCTCTAACTCCCTGCATCTTAGTTGAATCTTTGAAAGCTGACCCGATCGATTTGTCCTAGTTCCATTGCGGGGACCTGAAATTCCGAATCCTTGGGCTCTTAACGAAATATCCGGCTTTCTGACAAAGAATTTCAGTTAATTTTAACCCTTAGTATATATAACCCTTCCGTAACCCTAGCTTTGGTTCCATTCAGAACATTCCATCTTGTTCTGCAAAAAAGCCATCAATATTGCGACTAAACTACATTCTAAACATTACATTATGAGTAAGGGAAACACTTAATAATAAATAGATATAATCTAGTTACAGTATATCTGTTTTAATATGACAGTTTATCTATCATCTTGCGTGTCGAAAAACAGAGATCATATATATCTCTAGTAGAAGCACCCTTTTAGTAAGCACATACAACGTAATGACACCTTATATTGTCACTACACGCCCACCCATACGTGTCAATATTGATTTTTATCTAGAGTTAGCAAGATCATTTATTGTTCACCGTTAGAGAATGTAAAGTAAAGTTGGTGCCTATATTAGACGGGAGGGAGTACGCGGCGACAACTCGTTAGATAGTATGTCGTGAACAATATTGTGACAAAGGAGGCAACGGAGGCAAGTGTTCACATAATCTTCCTGTAATACCGCCGAGCTAGGCTATAAACTACACAAGACCCTGTTGTTGACAAATATCTCCTTGCCTCGATTTATTGATGGAAGCCTAGTTAAAAACTCCGCTAACTCCCAGGTTGTTGTCCCCTTTGTAACAAGTTAGTCAGTCTCCTGGCACTCCCACAGTCTGGATGGCGGGCAAAGTTTACCCACATCGGTCACATATTCTGTGGATAATAAAGCCTGCTACATGAGAAAGTTTGTCTGAATCCATATCAAGTCACCCATATTACCAGATATATAGTGCTGTTGCCACCAAGGCATATATGATTGAGTTCCATTTTCGTCAACGTGGCCGTAGCCTCATTTACAGGCCAGCTACAAGGCAGCCTAGAAATCTGTGATCTATATGCAATACCATCTATTGAAAGTCTAGATTATAGAACTAGATCTGAGTTTTGGGGCTGCAGTCGTCGATTTAATTAACATGAAGTCTAGTTTGGTATTATGACTGGTCTGCTACAATCAGATGGGGTGTATATATGTATGACCGAAGGCAGCCAATGCGGAGTCGTTGGCATGCTCTGTTTATAATACACAGTGAGTCATCGTGATAATGTGTAACATGCAATATTCCCTACTGGATGCAGCATTCTAGTCAAATTGATCATATTGCTTTCATTAATATAGTAATGGCTATCTTTAGGCTACCTATAGCATGCATCACCACTCTTGCTTAGCAATACATGATTATATATGTACAAACTTTAGTGGACAGGATAACCAGGAAGTCCATGTTTGTATATAGGCACATATTCATAAGAATGTACTATGATTTTTACTACAAGGTATCAGTAGTGGCAATACTACATGGTTATAGACACAATGTAAGGGCAATTCATGATTTCAACTTAACATTCATGGGGAGTACATGAAGACTCAGGATGATAAATACGAAGGTTTATATATTATTCAGCCTTTGCGAGGTTCCAGGTATGCATTAGGCAGTCTGTGAGTCCTAAAGAAACTAATGACGATATAGATATGTCAAAAGGTTCAACGCCTGATTCAGTGAACAGAGCCCAATAAGCAGGAGGCCGCCAGTATCTTCATACTTCTAAACTACAAAACATTATTGAGCAATAAATACACCCGCCCTGTTGTATAAGGATATGTGGGCATGCCGTACATTTTACTTCTCCATTATAACACATCACTCAACTAGACGATAAGAATGCCCTTGATAACACGCTTTGTTCAATGAATGTATGAGACACACGAATAGATACGATGAATTGTTCAGCAGTTTGATAGTATTGAAGTAGTGAAAGACGCCATAAACAGTGTATTACTTCTGGAACTGGACAAAACCCGTCCTTGAAAACCATATTCCCTCCTTATGATACAATTGAACACCCAAAAACAGACCAAACCCAAAAGATCCCCAATTCAATGAAGAAAACATGCCGCCTAGATATATTGCGGCCCGTGACTCATAAGCAGACGTGCGAACAGAAAAGAACAACGTGAGAACACAGAACGCTTAACCACCGAAACCGTACAGGGTGCGGCCTTGTCTCTTGAGGGCGTAAACGACATCCAGCGAGGTGACGGTCTTGCGCTTGGCGTGCTCGGTGTAGGTGACGGCATCACGGATGACACCCTCGAGGAAGGACTTGAGAACACCGCGAGTCTCCTCGTATATCATGGCAGAAATACGCTTGACACCACCACGACGGGCGAGACGACGAATGGCGGGCTTGGTGATACCCTGGATATTGTCGCGAAGAATCTTGCGGTGACGCTTGGCGCCGCCCTTTCCGAGGCCCTTGCCACCTTTACCACCTATTAAGAGAACGAATGTTAAAACGAATGCTCGACATGTGCGAAGCGATGGTGTTGATGCCACATTGAGGATATTACTTACGGCCAGACATGATGGGAGATGTGATTTGTGAAAGTAAAGACGGAGTGAAGTTTTTTTTGGAAGGCTTTGCTTTTGCGGTCCGAAACACACAAAAGAGTAAGTAGACTGTGGAAAAGTGAGAGAGTTGTTGATGAATAGAGTATTAGTGGGGGTTGTCAAATGAATGAAAGACGGGCGGCACCAGATCTTTAAGCTAGTCGCAGTATAGTCCCGATCACTCAGTTTGGCTTGTCAATGGTAGGGCCGCCAAGTAGGGAAGGAACACCTAAAGCATGGACCGCGACGCGCTGATTAAGAAACTAAGAAACTAAGAAACAAACCAGCCAACAAGGTGCCCCACCTTTTCCATTTGGTCCTCCCTGATTTCGCGCGCCTGACTTTCTGCAAGAGCCCGCATCACTTCCAAAAAGAGAAAGAGCATGGGCCATTTATGTGCTGGGCCAATCAGAAAAATGCGTACGGATCCACTCATCCGTTTAGGAGGAAAACTAGCACATTCATTTTTGTACCTTGCTCCACAAAAATTACGAAATGGGACTTTGGTCTTGATTAATTGATCAACGCGTCTTCTTCATGATGCTTAAACTAACCTTCATGACGCGACGGAAACGGACGGGGCTTTGATTTTAGAGATTCATTCAAGCAACAAGTTGATGTGCACAGCAGTTAGACGCAATGTAAGCAGGGCCAAATGATGATAAACTCTTTAAAGAACAGGCTTGACTAGGATCAACTTAGGGTAGCATTCTTGATGACATTCTATTTCTGTACCTTTTCTTACGAGTGTAGTAGTAACAATGTTAATCAGTGTTCAAAGCTGTCCATGCCTTCAGTATTGAATTTGCAGAAACAATTCAAGTTTTACCCATCAGTAGGGTTAAAGCACGACAACCCTTGAATCTTGACGAACCTTTTTTTTAAACTCATTACTCGATTAGATATTAACTATGACGAGACAAAACTTGTACTATAGGCATGTCAATGACAATATGTCGCAACATAAAATTGTTAAGTAGTATTTACTGAATAGTACGTTTTGAATGCGAGAAAAATATTATAAACAGTATCAATCATTAAAATCTCTTTGCGCGATAGGCAACACAAACCATACTCAGGTTGGCGTGGTAAAAGTGTATAATAAACCCCGAATTATCAGAATAGTGAGGGACTCTGGAGTTCACGACATACTAAGTATGGTACTACTACTACTACTACTACTACTATTACTAAGCTTGAACACCAAGATACAATTTATCAACATCATCTTGACTCCTATATGCTGGGTTGGTTAGCAAAGGTTACAAGAGCCAGTTTGTCCCGATTAGTACTAGCTAAACTGTGGGCAAGTCTGGAACAAGAAGTGAATAATAGGCAAGAACTCCATTTAGTGCCCAGAAGAATTACAACAGTATAATTGACTGAACTTTGAATATCTGCTGCCGATGGAAGACGGATGTGTTTTACGCGGGAAGCAAGGGGCGGACAAAAACTACCGGAACGAATTTCTACAGCTAAATTGAGATAGCATTGATCAAACCTAAAAGAAGATCGAGGAAAAAGGCAGGAAAAACCAGCTGTGTTGCATCCTAATTCGTAGACTTACTTAGCTGGAATTTTTAAAAAAAAAAGAGAACCTGAAAATATGGAAGTGCACGTACCACAAGACAGTACTAGTATCTGCCGTCAAGCCTATCGACAAATTAGGAGCTCGGAACAGAAGACCCACTATTCTGTACGGTTTTTTTTTTTTAGCCTCGCGCCTTCTTATTTTTTTAATATTAATTTCTAGGTGTTGTGTTCCATTTTAGTCGCGCCTGCCTTGGCTGCTCCCCTTCCTTTTGAAACGCAATCACAAATCAGCCATTCGCCCCACTGTCAGAATACAAATACGTCGTCCTGGCCACACACTAATCTTCCAAACTTCTCCCCTACATCATCATCACTCTACACCTGCGACATTTCTCTTGATAACATCAAAACAACACTTTTTTCATCAAACAAAAATCATATTTCACAATGGCCCGCACTAAGCAGACGTATGTTTTCCATTATTATTTATCGTTATAACACTGCCTCTTTATTTTCATTTACTGACTCTTTATCTACAGCGCCCGTAAGTCCACTGGTGGCAAGGCTCCCCGTAAGCAGCTAGCTTCCAAGGCCGCTCGCAAGTCCGCCCCCTCTACCGGCGGTGTCAAGAAGCCTCACCGCTACAAGCCCGGTACCGTCGCTCTGCGTGAGATTCGTCGCTACCAGAAGTCGACTGAGCTTCTGATCCGCAAGCTTCCCTTCCAGCGTCTGGTTCGTGAGATTGCCCAGGATTTCAAGTCGGATCTTCGCTTCCAGTCTTCCGCCATTGGTGCCCTCCAGGAGTCAGTCGAGTCTTACCTCGTCTCTCTGTTCGAGGATACCAACCTGTGCGCCATCCACGCCAAGCGTGTCACTATCCAGCCCGTAAGTAATATCCTATACTCAGCAACGGCCTCCTCTGCATGGCGACATCGGCAACATCTTGCTAACAACTTTACAGAAGGACATCCAGTTGGCCCGTCGCCTGCGTGGTGAGCGCAACTAAGCGTTTTCAATCGCAGCTGATTGATTTTGTTTCGGGTTTTTCTCTTTTTATTACTTTTATTACACGCTGGTTCATGACATTTCCACGCGATGGTCTAGTGTTATTGGCACAATGGGGATAATATGGCGTTGAGTGATTGATTCTCTTTTTCGTTATCGTTGGGCGGATTGTAAATTATCGTTTTTGAAGTGGCCATCAGAGCCGCCAATGGGAATTCAACAGGACTTATGATCTATTTTCTACACAACAGCAACAACGCGACTCTCTCACTTGACACATCATTATGTATTGACTTGTTATGATTCGCATATTTAGAAATGACAACGTATTATCGTACAACGGTGAATCGTGACTTTGTGTGTATTAAGTCTTTATCTACCTGTCGACTTTAACAATGATTCGCTCTCTGCTACATAGTACCGGTAGTGGGTCATGATAGATAGTGAGGTGCATGGATATCTGCTTCGTTCGTCACCGCTGTTAGCTGACTAGCAACGCTGTCGTGCTTATGTGGAGGCGGTCTACGTAGTAAATAAGTGTTTGATGCATTTACATAAGCAAGGATAGGATGAAGGCAATATTACGAAGGGAGCTATACATGCTGTTCTTAGGAAAGAGCAGACACCTTTTTATTTTTATTTTTGAGGTATTTATTATTTTTGTATCTACCCACTGGCGCTGTCTTTGCGGAGAATATCCTCGTGTTAACTGATAAGACACAGCTTTGTTAGCCTAACTTATTGAAGATCACGTATCACGCTGTGATATCATGTGACACATTATAGCAATTTTGTAAAAGGAGCTGACCAATAAGAATTGATATTTCGGTGAGTATCACGTGTACATGTCAACAAGATAATCAACACTGATTGGCTGTCCAGTTATTTGAAGACGAGAACATAGGTTATATATTACATGATGATTGTATATAAAACATCCATTTATTTACAACTTTTTTTTCCTTCTAGATAAATTTGATACACAGATATTGAAGAGAAGTATATATCTATGAAGTTAAATCAAGAACTTACAAACACCCCGATAATTCCCCAAGCTGAAAACGGGAGGAAAAAATATAAAAAAAACCCTCAAAAAACAAAGAACATGATAAAAGAATGAGAACGTTAGCTCCGTTAGTGATTGAAAAAATAAACGATTGACAAGCCTCATGATGCATGAAGTGGTGATAATGAAACCCGCAAATAAATTCCTCAACAAATGTACAAAGTAAAAGAACAGGAAGAGAAAAGATCTCGTATGTATGCGATGCTAGATGAAACAAACTAACAACATACCAAAAAACGTTGATTCATCCATCATGCCCAGCCAGCCTCAGCTCAAACAGTCGGGATGCTAGTGTACACATCAAACGCACCAGTTCCGACCTTGCTCAGCTTGCCCATAACGATACGTGAACTAGGGGTCTTCAGATCGTCCCAATCACCAGAGATCAACGCCTCCTTGAGGAAGCCGAGAGTTGTCTCAAAACTCATCTTGGTGAATGGACTGACATTACCCTTGAGTCCGATACGGTTGAAAGGCGTGAAGCCACCGTTGCGAGTCATGTAGTCGGAAATCAGGTTCAGATGGCGGGCATCGACCGAGATACCGTGAGAACCGAAGACGGCGTTAAGTTCCTGTATGATGTTGTTGCGAGCGGCCTCGACACCGTACTCGTTAAGAACAGCCGCGATGTCGTTAGTAGACATGCGGTTCTCGTCGATGTACTCTGTGTGTTTACGCAGTTCACGCAGGTTGATACCAGCCACGTGGATGACATTGGCCTTGGCAGTCTCGTGTGTCAGAGGATCGACGATATTCTCGTTCTCGACAAACGTGCAAGCACCGACACCCGGGATTTGGCGGACGACTGACTTGCGGATGGCATCTTGTACCAGGTTCAGCATGATCAGCTTGGGCGTTTCGATGTCGAACTCGAGTGTAATATCGGCCCATGAACCACCGGCTTCGTCGCACTTGAAGCGCGTAATGTTCTCGTAGAGTCTGGTTACGCGGCTGTTGCGATTAGCGCTGGTGCGTTTGAAACGGGCTGCCATCTCGCTATCAGAGGTAGAAGAAGTGTCTAGATCGCTGTCAACATCCATGCCATCAACGGCAGCGTTCTTGGGACTGCCGGCAAAGCCTTCGTCTTCGTCGTCGTCCTCATCATCGCTACTATCAGCGGCATGCTCGATAGCATCATCTTCATCGTCGTTGGCTCCGTACGAAGAAGCCTCGGTGCGATTAGCCTTGCGCTTGGCAGAGGTGGCATCGCCCTCGGTATCGTCGTCGTCTTCGGCATCGCTATCCTCCTCATCATCGTTGTTGCGCGAAGCATTAGAGGTGGATGTCATCTCGACAGTACCCACAGATACGCCGACAGCAGGAGTTGATGAGTTGCTGTCGCTTAGACGCTTCTTGATCTCCTTCTTGGTGAACTGCAGAAGCTTGGTGATGAAATGGGTTTCAATAGCCATTAAGACATCGTGAATGGAAACACCGTATGTCTTGCTGTACTCCTCAAAGGGGAATAGTGACAGTTTGATGTCGTAGATCTTGGCTAGAGCGTAGCCCTTGCCCTTGCCGATACGCTCCTTAACAACAGCTTTGTCGAGGATATCCGCCAAGGGTAGGATAGATAGGGCCTTGGCAAAGACCAGAGCATCATCCTTGTTGACATTGTCACGAAGGATAAGAGTAGTGCTGGGAGTCTTGAGTTTGACAGCTGCAGTCATGAGGATTTCACGGAGACGAGGAATACCCAATGTGACGTTCTTTGCCGAGTGGCCGGCCAAATGAAAGGTGTTCAGTGTCATTTGGGTAGACGGCTCACCGATAGACTGGCCAGCAACGATACCAACAGCTTCACCAGGTTCAGCCATAGAGCGCATGTACTTTGCAGCAAACAATAGCTCGGCATCTTTTTTGGTGATGCACGAATCTGAGGACGCCTTGTCCTTCTGCTTGATGGCACCGTCGGGGTTGGTCTCGATGTACTTGGTCATCTTTTTATAGAAAGCCTCGGAGGTGGCAAACAGATTACGCGCCGGGTTCAAAGTCGACGTTACGGGATCCTTGGCCTTGCCATCGCGAGCACGGGCGTGCTTGACAGCACTCTTCATCTTCTTGGTGATTTCGTTCTTGCGCTCGATCATGCTGTCATCTAGCGAGCCGATATTGAGCTGTGAAGCCTCGGACTCTTTGTTGCGGGCTACAAAGGTGAAATCGGTTAGGTACTTTTGCTTGCAGACATCGAGACCATCTTCGCCGTATAGAAGCTGCACCAGTGAGCCATCGGCGTCGCGTACGGTAGAGTCGTATGAAACAGTCAGACCCTCCATACCCTTGATGATACACCGCTGCAGATAACCGGAACTGGCAGTCTTGACAGCTGTGTCGATTAGTCCTTCACGTCCGGCCATGTGATGGAAGTAGTACTCCTGCGGCCGGATACCTGACAAGAAACGATTGACAATGTAACCACCGGCACGTACGCTGGAGTCGAAGGCATCGAAGCAGGGCAGTGACTTTCCGCTGACCATGACGGGGACACGGCGACCTTCTAAAACCTGTTGACCGAGGTTGACGGAAATCTGGTTAGCATTGACCTGACCACCCTTGGCACCAGAGGTAGTCATGGCCTGCATTCGATTCTGGGGGAAGAGCTTCTCCAGACCAACGGGCAGGCATGCGTTCGTGGCCTTGGTAGTCAAATTATTGGCAGACGAGTTGTTCATCAGACGATCCAGACCCTCGTGCTTGACAGGGTCACGAAGAACCTCTTCGAGGCGTCTCAGAAGCTCAGGGTTATCGGCCTTTATCGAGACATCGTTGTCATCTAGTGAGACGTATTGGCGAGCTACACTAAGACCGATTTCGCTGGCAGTGGATAGGGCCTCAAGGCGAGCGGCCTCGCCCTTCTCGGTAAGACGAAGATCGTCCATACCACAGCTGAAAGCGCGCATATGAAGGTAACGAGTAAGAAGACGTCCGAAAGCAGAGAGAGTCTTGCCGGCAATAGCGGCACCATAGATCTCGTGGATAGCGTGAATCATACCACCGGAACTAGGACCAAGTTGAGACTTGTCTAAAATACCAGAGATGAACTCGCCATTGATGAAGCGCACCGTGGCCTCATCCTTATTGCCGACGCCCCACTGCTCAGCCTTCAGTTGAGTCTTGCCAGTCATCCAAAGACCACCACAATTTGGAGGTTTGATGTTCTTAAGGATAGTAGTGACGACCTGCTTGCCGGTCCAGCGAGGGAATGGCTTGAGGATTGCTGGAGGTACCAGCTCCAAGCGATCGCCAAGAATATGGCCATGTTCAGGGCGTAGTGCCGCATAAACTAGTTGTTGGTAGTCGCCACGACCAAAGAAGGAATCTTTGCTGCAGAGAGCAACGGAAACGGACAAATGGTCTTGAATGAGACCACGAAGAGGTTTTCCTTGAGTACCAGAGATATATTGGTGATCGGTATCGGCAATCTGGAGGGCTTCAGCACGTGCGATCTCGTTCTGGGGGAAATGCATATTCATCTCATCACCATCGAAATCGGCGTTGTAGGTGTTGCAGTTGGCGTAGTGCATACGAATGGTCTTCTCTGCTGGCAGGACACGTACACGGTGACCCATGATAGAAGGCTTGTGAAGAGTAGGTTGGCGGTTCATCAGCACAACATCACCATTGGTGATGTGACGGTGAACCTTTTTGTTCTTGGTGCCATTGGAAGTTACGGATGAAGGCGCAAGCAGCTGGTTAGCCAGAGCAGCGCGCTGGTCGGGAGTCTTCCAGCGGAGATTGGTCAATTGACCAGTCTCGCTTTCGATGGCTACGGCACCGGGCCACTGTGAGGAACCGTTGATGACGGCTTGGTGCAGCTCACGGAAGTTATGACTGGTGACAGGCTCAGGGTAAGTCAGGCGAGTCGCAAAGACAAGCGGTACACCGATCTCGTTGGTTTCGATATTAGGGTCGGGCGAGATTACGGAACGAGCAGCATAGTTGACACGCTTACCCATCATGTTCATACGGAACAAACCTTCCTTCTTCTCTAGCTTTTGCTTGATACCTTCCTCGTTTTTAAGTGCAGCGGCGCCCTTGGTAGGATTGAGGTTCTTGTCAATAAGGGAGTTAACGGCACCCTGTAGTTCGATCCAGGCTCTGTGAAGATCGCCTAGTTCGCGCCCAGATCTGGGCTTATCGCTATCAACCATACCGGCACGCTGGATGCGTTCGCAACTGCGCAGGATGTTCTTGAACAGGCCGTTTTGCTCGTTCTCTGAGATTTGGCCCGGGCCCATGCGGGCTTCTGGACGGTACCGGTTGGGAGGCACAAGAATAGCCTCGATGAAGAACATGGCAGGCGTGATCTTCTTGGCATATTTGCTAGGACGAGAGTTGTAGAGCAAAGCGAGAATGTCCTGCTCCTTCTCGAAGAGAATTTCCAGACGGCTTTGAACTTCCATAGCACTGAGATAGCGCTGGACGGACTTGGTTTCGGTAGAAGTAGTAGTACTATCCTCCATATCAACGTCAGAGCCCGAGTTAACATCGACACCCTCGTCAATAGCAGTAATCTTCTGAGCGTTTTTGGAAGTGCGTGAAGACATAGCATCGGAGGCCCTGAGCCGGCGGGACTTCATGATATTGGTATCTTTGGCGGAAAGCGACTTTTCAAAAATCTTGACAGCGCCATCTTTACGGTAGCGAGGCGAGATACCTTGGCAGGAACCACACTTTTGGGTGCTGTTGGCTTCGACTAGAAACTCCTTGACTAGAACACGACGAAGAGCTGTGGCACCCTCGTGCTTGGCGTTCATGGCCTCAGAGACCAAAAGACGACGACCCCTGATGGCAGTTGCAACGAAGCGGTTGCGCTTGCGCATGACAGAGTCTTGTGTGCCGATGGCACCTTCTTCCTCGGCCTCACTCTCCGAATCGACATGGCGCAGATCATCTGGCAGGTAGGCCAAGTCTTCATCTAGAGTGTTGATGTGATGGGCTTCTTCCAAAAGGCCATATTGAAGTAACTGAAACTTGCAGAGGTATTTGTGAAGGGCGCGACCCGTCATGCGGAAGCCGCTGCAGTAGCGGCACTGGGCGCGCAGAAGGGTGAGTACCTGATCAATGAAGGTCGGATGATACACTGGGCAGGGCAGTTCGATATGGCCGGCGTGACCGGGACAATGGTACTGGTTGAGGTGGCATGTCATGCATCTAGAAGGACGAAGAACTTGTTAGCTGATAGAGGTTCTGAGGAGTGTTAAGAAGAGAAAACCATGAATTGAGAAGAGCAGCAGCACTTACGGGGAATCGCCCCACGAACCAAGGGCTTGATCATAGAGACCACCCGGCACAGGGTTCAATAGCGAATCGAAGGAGCTGTCATTCTGGATGCGCTTGACGGAGATGCTGCGAACATCTTCGCTGGTCAAGAAGTCGAACTCGACACGGTCAACTACGGTGGTGATTGGATTAGAGATATTCATGACTATTGTCCCAAGGTTGTTCAAAAAGACGAATATCGATCGACCTTGGCGACAACAAGGTAGAGATGTATCTCTGACAGCAAAGGGAAGAAGCTGTTTTAGGTTTGGGGATGGCAGCAGATGCCGACCATAACACTTAAAATAGCTGTGACCACCAAAATAGAAGCTGATTGCGGATGGCGGTTTGGAGTCTACAAGCTATTTGAAGGTATGTCGTTGCTATATGCGGTTCCGAAGATTTTGACTTGATAACTGCAGAGGCGCAAAACTGATGAGTAACAGAGACAAGCGAGTCAAAATTCCTGTCGTAGAATTTGGTGGGAAGAAAAGGAGCAGACAATAAATCAGCTCAAAAGTGCAGGCATTTCAGAAGGGTTGGAATATAAAAAATATCAGAGGACAAAAAAACTTTTCGAAATATCACGACTTGTGCTATCAAATCAATAAACAAGCATTTTGATTGCATCTAAGAAAAATGCCCCAAAAAAGTTGAGAAAAAAAAACTGGTACTTTTTTTTCTGCCGGCCTTCATGTGGGGCCAGCTACAATTTTTGGGCGGTGGAAAGCGGCAAAAATGCAGGCGGTGAAGCCAGAATCGTGACGGGTGAGTAATCTCTCCATAAGAACGGAGCTTCAAGGTACTTGCATACTATATAGCTGGCCCTAACCACTGGCCTTTCGTAGGCGCTAACGTAGATATTAAGAATACTAGTGCTAGTAATATATGTTGGCTGGTAGGTAGTATTGTATATGTACCCTTGGGAACAATAGTATATTCATCGAAGTGGGTGTAGCTGACGCCTTGAAAACAAAAAGCCGTAGTAAGCAGGATTTTGACACTTGCTGTAATGAGACCACTACTAGTACTAGTAAACTATATGAATTTGGGATAAGTAGATATGACAGAAGTAATGTTATATATGATCTGGGCTAACTTGGGCTAACGACAGGCAAGAAGGGACTTGAGCTGGACTGGCTGAGAAGAAGAGTAGCAGTAATGTATATTCTAAACCTACACACACTTGTCTCTTTTTGTACAAGTAATTAGAGTGTGTATATAGAGACAACTCTGGTAGCGGAACGGTTTCACGATGTACAATGGCAAGTTGTTACAACAACACCTTCTATTTATAGGATAATATTACTTTTTTTGTAACTCAATACTTAATTGGATTTCAACTATGACGAGTAGTAGGGGAATATTCGGATTGGTTATTATAAAATCAGATTCATATATTTGATAGAATAGAAGAAAAAAAACCCAAATCGCAACGCAAGATAGAAATGAAGCTATAATTTGGAAGAGAAACCAAAAAATACCAGCAAAGAAGGAGGACTATAATAACAGAAAAGTAACCAAAATAAGAAAACAAAATGTACAAGAGATGACTGATGGAAACAGCGCCAGTTCCCATGCTTGGCTCCGTAAACAGCACAAACCAAACTTCTCTGGATATCTGATATACTTTATACTTGTCCAGCAACGAACGGAAAGAAGTAGAAGTTAACGCCATAACTATGAATGTAGGAAAGAAGAAAGAACGGAAAATGAAGAGAGAGCTTGATACGGTAAAACGCAGCTCTATGCTAATTGTGTGGCTAAAGTGGGAAAGGAACAAAGAAAACAAGAAAAAAAGTAATAGTAGTCTAGGAAGAAAAAGACGGGTCATAAAGAACTAGATAGTTCCACAAAGCAGCACCAGGATATCATGAATAGCATACAGATTGGTCCTCGGACGCAAAGAGGAAGAAAGAAAAGGAAGAATCACAGCAGTCAGTTCAGTTATTCTAGGAGTTCATGTGGTGGCGTGGAACCATGGTTAACTGCATGATATTCGACATTGGGCCCATGATATGGGGAGGATGAGGAGGAGGAGGAAGAAGAGGAAGTGAGGACTGAGCCATGACCAAGGTGTGAGGAGCAGACATAGCCATTCTCTGGTGGTTCTGGGCATGGTTCTGGACGTGGTGGCTTAGGTGGTGAAGATGGTCGTAGGACTCGGAAGAAGAAGCAGCAGCAGCAGCAGCAGCGGGGATATCGACAATGTCAATATCGAAACGCTTGGGGCAGCCGTCTTCCATATGTCTAAAGAGGGAGAAAAGAGAAGGCTTGTTAGTAATGCGAGCAATAAAGCAGCAATAGATATGCATACGCTGACAGACTAGGGCCTGTGTGTGTGTGTGTGTGTGTGTGTGTGTTGTTCTTACCTGCGAAGAGTGTCTTTACGCGAAAACTTGCGGCCGCAGAAATCGCACGGGTGTTTCCGCTCCTTCATATGGACGCTCTGGTGATGGCGCTGGAGATCAGTCTTGCGCACAAACTTCTTGGCGCAGTTATCAACGGTGCACGGAAAAGGATAGGCGCGCTTCTCGTCGTGCGTCTCCATGTGAGCCTTGTAGTTGTAGCTACGACTGAAGAGCTTGCCACAGCCCTGGATCTTACACTGGAAGTTGGCATCTTCCCTGCTAGTCATGCGGCGCTGAGTCCGACGCGCTGTATGACGCATATCACCGCGTAGACGATACTGCTTCTCGGCCATCAAGTTGCTGACCATCATGGAGCTTCCAGCAGGGCCAGGGACGTCCATAGACATGCTCATGATTGCATCGTGAGACAGACCCTGAGTGCTGGGGTGTGGTAGATAGAGCGGGTTTGGTGCGGCGGGATGAGTTTGAAGATGGCTATGAGAAGCAGCAGCAGCAGCAGCTGCCGAGTTGGACGACATGCTGTCCATGATGTAGCTTGGATTATGGACGTGATAGACATCAGTTATGTACGAGGCGGTCTGGAGTCGACGGGGCGACGAATAGGAAGTAGCTGTTGCGGCATCCATAGCCTGACGGTAGTCGGAAGACTCCTCTTTGAGGCGTGATGGAAGAGACACAGACTGCTGGTACGGAGTGCCATAGGAACTGTTATGGACTGCTGGAGGAGGAGCAGGCGAGTGACCAGTGGTTGTCAAAGGCGTCTCGGTGGTGTTATGATGTTGATGATGGTAGAAGTCGGTGGCATAGTGATGGTTCATGGGGTGTTCGTATGCGACAGTAAAGGCTCTGTAGTCGGAAGCCATGATAGGTGCTCCCATAGCAGCTGTAGAGGCAATAGACGTAGTTACAGAGGTGGGTGAACTCCAGCCAGGGCCAGACATAGAAACCGGATGATGAGAATCGTGGTCCATGATATCACAGCGCGAGCCGTCAGAGTAGATAGATTCCAGCTTGTACTGCTGGACAACAAGCGGATCCGGCGTCGAAACAGGGCAGTAGGTGTGAGGAGGCGTTGAGGGGGAGCGGGTCAGCGCAGGCGGCGATTGCTCCATGACTATGAGTAGAGAAGAAGAAGAAGAGAAAGGAGAAGAGCAAATATAGTGAGAAGAAGACGAAACTTTGAGTAGGTCCAGAAAGGGAGAGAGAGAGAGAGAGAGAGAGAGAGAGAAGCACAAATATCAGCCTGAGTATATATATATATATATATATATTTATACAAGAGACGCTGACTATTGACTGTATATATGTTGGAAGAATGACTAGGTTGTGTATAAATGATAACGTATATATATACGTACATGTAATGAACACACACATATATATATATATATATATATATATAATGATAATATATATATGTATACTACCTTACTTCGTCTGTCATCAAGTCGTCTCTAAGCACGAGAACTTATAGTAGAAATAATATTACCTTAAGACACGGGAGTGTGAGGCGTAAGGTCGAGAAGATAACGTATAGAGAAGAGAAAGAGGAAGGATAGATAGCAATGTTCAAGATCAACTTGACTCTTGGAAACAAAAAAAGAAAACGTGGGGAGATATGGCGGGGAGGACTGGATATATATATAAACGCAGGCAGGCTGAGTGTTTCTAGCTTGGAAAGAGGAATGAAAGAAATAGGTTTAAATAGTGAAAGTACTCGCAGAGTATAAAATAAGGAAACAGAATAATGAAAAAGGAAGAAATATAACAAATGACGGAATACTTGTAGAGACACGGCACGGTTACTGGTTGGTCATATAGTCAATCCCAATAGAAAGTACCGCACATGTGATAGTTTGAAGAGAAGTCGGAAAAGAATATACTTTATGGGTGATGCTAATAATGCCTGTTTGCTGTTTTTTTTTTTTACTGAAGTTGCCTGTGAGTGAGAACCAAAAACCCAGAAGCAGAAGAGGAAGACAAACTAACTCGGCATGACGACGACGAAGGGAAACAGCACCTACTTGTATGAATGAACCCCCCGAGCGCGATGTGGGCTTGTCTGTTCCATGTACTATTATGTGTCTATAATTCGGAAACAAGGTTGCCAGGAAACTTGCTACTATTACAAGTAGTCTGTCTGTCCTTCTCTCCTTCGTTAGTGTTGTCTCTAGAGAAAAAAAAAGCCAGAGCGTAGAATAGAAGGGAGAGAACTAAAAGAAGGCGTCTATAGGGACAGCAGTGTAAGTATCGCTATGGCTTCTTCTTCTTCTTCTTCCTCCTTACTAGACCTAGATCAACGACTTCCCAGACCTTTAGGGACACCCCCTGCTAGCCCTGTTAACATATATCAATAAAATACAGAGATATATTCAGTCTACCGTATATATACTATTAGTACCCTCTACTATACCGCCGAACCTCCAAACAGGGCAGGACCCGGTGCTTTCTTTTTCTATTCTTTTTCTGTTCTTTAATATTTCCTTCGTAACTCATTGCTGGAGTAGCAGTAGGACTAAGGGCTTATTTACTCTACTACTTAGTACTTAGTACTAACACAGTAGCTTATATAGTAGAATGTCTGGAGTGTGAGGGTGAGAGTGAGAGTGCCGTTATCACGGTAATCGGAACTGGGGGGAGTGAGGAAGGGAGGGGGAGGGGGGTAGTGTATGAAGCTAACATAGTACTATATAGATCACATAGTATATCCAAGAGGATTACTAGCAANNTTTTCTTAAATAGAGCGTTAATATGTAGTTGCCCGAGAAAAGAAGAAAGAAAGCAAGATGACTTTCTCTTACATGGGTGAGTGGGAGAGGAAGGGTGTAATTGCAAAAAACACACATAGTAGGTAGAGTGAGAAGTAATCTGTAAATTGTATCTTTTTTTTGTCTTAATTTCTTTCAATCAAAATTTCTACGTACATAAAACTTGTCTTTCTATAGTTTTGACGTTGCTGAATTTATTTTACTTTTTTTTCCCCAACATTCTTGGTCTCCGTGTCTATTCATGTCTCTATAAAGTCACAAATAACCGATTGTATCTGATCTTATTCCAATTTTTTTTTAGTACTGATGCCACCAGTTACTAGTATCTAGTCTCGAGCATGTAGAACTCAAGTGCACTTATTGAGACTTAGCAGGATATCATCCTCTCTCTCAAATCCAGGTCCGAACGACTCTATGGAGACTAAACAATCGCCCTCTCAAGCTTACAATAGACGCACAAGATAAGTCTTACTATGTAGATCGCCTTCATCTTCCTCTATTGCCGCGGGTCGCGAATGCCCATAGTACTAGTAGTAGTGGTACTAACCAAGACCCCCCCC
>LXKZ01000185.1:0-34166 GCA_001856765.1 Endoconidiophora polonica | reverse complement strand
TTGACTAGCGCAAAAACAAAAGGACGAAGCGGCAAGTTACTACAGCCATGATGTCACATATTGCCAGGTACCGAATGACGAACAAGTCTAGACTCTGATTCAATGAAATAATTTTTATAAAGGAAAGGACACATCATCAGCATATCCTACTATGTAGCTATTATACGAGCCACCGCTAGTCAAGTTCGTCTTCCTTTTGCTACTTAATCGAGCCTATTTTTGTTCCGGAAACGGCCAAGTGCAGGTACCTTGGGATGTTATACTACTCATAACAGCATTTCAGACTATTCTAAAAAATTCGTTCCTTTTTCAGCTTCAAATGTCAATCTTCTGCTCATGTTAGTAATTGTTACAACACTAGCCTACCAGAGCGACCGAATTGCCAACATAGAACGAAGTTCACTACGCACTGCCGCGCGTTCACACCAATCCAATAGTCCCAGAAAAGCTAGAGTAATGCACGCTTAGCTTCGTTGCCGTCATATCCTAGTTCTGGCATCATCCTTCATCTTAAATCTTTCACCTGCCAACCTTACCGGCAAAATGCTAACCTATGTATGTTAGGCTGTTCAGGCCGTCCACTCCATAGGGTTAGTTAGTAGTTACAGTACATCCGTTAGGGTTCGTCATACAGCTAGCTGGTGTACGGGCTCCGAACTAGTAAAGTTTACCGCGATGACTCAACAATCTAGAAGTCTCGTCATGGGCAGTTGTCAAAGTTTCGTGCGCCATAAACCGAAGGACATAAGTCACATAAGAAGACGGTATAATTTCCTTGTCCCCTTTACTCGACAAGGACCATCTTTTTTCCTTGTCTTTGCTTGCTAGAAGGTCAGCAGACTTTCAATCCAATGCCTATAGTCAATTTCAATTATTGCCACCTTCTTGTTTATATCATCTTCCTGCTTGTTCTTTTTCTCCTTCATGTAACGCACGGCGGCCCTGGTGCCTCTCATATAATAGTTATAAAAAACGTTGATTATGTGGCTGTTCTGAGCTATCTCTATGTTCGATTAGGGCTCTTATGGTCATCATGTATATTTGCCTAATCTCTTTGTTCTAGTGTGTAGTTCTTTATCATCTCATGATAGAACAATATTAACATGTAATCATTTCATAATTGGTTCTGTGAAGTAGTCGGTTCCATCTTACAATTAGCCCTCATGGTTCCACACAGTAAAGTCCAATTGGATGCAAAATACCACTATTATCCGTTTCTCCTTCTTTAATGCATATCTAAAACCCCGCCACTTCTCTCTATCAATATAATTTTACAAACCGTTGCCCGCTACGATTATACCTGCAGAGAAAGATGCGACTTTATATGCTAGTTCTTTAGCATCGCACATCGCTTACTCATTATCCTCATATGGGGGGGGTACATGTCTAGCGGCTTGACCGAGTCCCCGTCATCGTCATCATCATCAGAGTAATCGAATCTTTCGCGGTGTCCTGCGTTTTCTTCTTCCTCCATTATGGCATCTTTGAGAAGCATCTCCCAGACTCGCAAGGTATTCTCAGCTTCATAGAGAAGGTTGGCTATCATCCCCATCTTGTCCTGATCTCTGTGTGTTTGTTTTGGCCAGTATTGAAGAAATCCTTTTCTTATCTCACCTTTCTCTTGGAGTTTCATATCACCATCAAGCATGTGCCAGTTCAAACAGACTTACTTTTGAGGCATAGCTCTCTCGCGTTGGCTGGCTTCATAAACTTTGAGTTCCCTTCTTAGCATGTCGACGCCACTCTGACAGTTGCTACGCATGTTCGTACACAAACTGCGCCATTGAGGGCCACTCGACATCTTGGGATCCTATGATTCGAGGGCAAAGATAAAAGATTGGAAGTGAGTGACAGAGATTTCTGTACAGTAGAACAGGGAACTTAAGAAAGTAAGTATAATGTACGCGGCTAATGATGATGTTCGAGGTATTGAAGATGGATTGAGCTCTTTATGTTGTGATTTTCGATATTAGCCTGACCAAGAATCAATTTCTGTCTCTGATTTCGACAACAATCCTGTCAGGACGAGGAGTCTTATATCCTCATGGCTCCTCGACGCCCTCTTGGATTGGGTCTCGCTTCGATACACCCTCTGCTCTTTGTGCTGGGCGATTAGGCCATCTGACGCCTTGATACGCTCAGCTGCCTGACCACTGATGATTAGGCCGTAATATTTGTTCTAGAAGGTGTGCGTTGCATTCTTGATGGTGAAATGCCTCTAATGACACCACTCGGCGAGGGCAGGTATTCCATAAAATGTTGAGGAGGTACCCTCCTGAAGATATTATCGCAACACTTGCCTGTCAGTGATGACCGCGTGCTCGAAAGAGGGCATCAATATGCCTGCAAAACATGAGCTTTTCTCTTTTTCTCTCGTCTATAAAAAAAGAAAAAAAAATTGAAAGTCTAATCTCACTTCATGCTTATATATGTTACTCCATCACGATCAGCAGCTGTCGCTGGATCTAACTTTAACTGCAGTAAGATGGCAAAAGCCAGCCTATCACGATGTACTACGTGGTTTACCTTCCCGATTGCTTCAATACATGCATTGATCCTGCTAGAAGTCTAGAGTATACATTCCCGAGATCAAAAATGTCAAAGAATATATTGTATGCGTTTATGCATGTTGCAGTAGGGCTGGATGGAAACAGCTTCAAGCATCATGACGACACGCAGCATAAGGGTCTGGTTTTGGAAGCATAACCCTGCCTTTGGGCATCTAATATGTATATACATACACCATATAGAGAAGTCGGTAGTAGTACGTACTGTGAGTAAAGATGAGGCACTAGTGCCTCATCTTTCAACACGGTGTGGTTGAATCCAGCCAATATCACACACGTATTATACTCGCCTCGGGATGAAAACTGATCGAAACACGGCACAAGTCAAAAGATGGCCTCTGCTCCAATTCGATTCTCTACTAGTGGCATGCAGGCCAGAATTTCAGACATCGGACCGCCGGAAGAAAGGCCCTTGTTATGTATCAAGTAGGTCTTATATGACCGATCTATGTGGGTTTTGTTTTCATGACTAGCCTCGAAACGGTCTTGTATTATAGGGAAAGATGGTACTGACAAGTATTTCGAAGACTGAAATTTTGATTCGAAAGCTCTCGAGCCATGAGCTAGCATCATCTATTTTCCGGCATGGCACCATATACCGTGTCTGAAAGCCCAATATTCCGATTTTTATGACTGATACGGCCAAGACAAGGTTAGGAGTATGCCAAAACCTGGGGTGGGAGAGGAGACAATTTGTACGCATGAATCATCTTTGATTATCATGTATCTAGTCAGATTGTTGGGCTTGCTAATATTTGTTAGTAGTTTGTTTTCCTTTGCAGAGGAAGGTTAGCCTAACGATGAACGTAGAACAGAAGATGGAGAGGCCGTTGGATAGCTTTGAAAGGCTATCAGCCCTGGGCGTCTTTCTTTATCGGTTGGGGGATAGTTTGTTAAGAGGTGCTTGCTATAGGATACATGAAAGATGATAGGTCCTTTTTTAGAACGTAAAACATACTAGTGATTAGATCACAGACATTTGCAGTGCGGTTGAGATAGCAGCAGAAGCTAAGTGTATGTTGTGTCACGCACAACCAAACTAGCGATTAGTAGCGTACTTTTCTAGATATTGAAAGCATGAATAGAGACCACCAGTTGTGAGAGTGATACACCTACAAAGATAGTATGTTCTTGCTTCCTAACCCCGAAATACCGTCTCATCACACTGATCAGACGCCCTGCTTGCCAGTTGTAGCACGATAACGATGTTCAGCTCACCATATATGCGCCCCTCGGTTTTTGCTTAGCAACAAAGACCCGTCTTTCTGTCTCCATTAGCGAACTCAATAGTTGCAGTGATAGTCATGGGGGTTATCATTTCTAGTTGTCTTACCAAAACCGAGAACATGTACCTCGATCATGTGCTCAAATCCACGATCGACGGCAGGAAAAACGAAAGCACTGACATGAATGATCATAACCTAAAAAAGGCACCTATCATGTGAGGCGACCTGCCTACTAGACCATTACCTGCAAGATCAACAAGCGGGAAGGTTTTTTTTTTGCTACAGGCTTTACGCAATAACAGCGCGTAGATTGTTAAAAATCGGTGTCTTGGTCTTGTTTTGTCACAAAGAGGCTTAGAAGCTGGTGCCCTCTTTTTGTTACTGCCACTGCTCATGCATCGTCGTCCTATCATCATCGTATCTACAGAAGTTGAACAAAAGAAGGAGACAAGAATAATGAGGGGCAACTTCGCGAGAAAATCTTGCTGATGCAATTACAAGTATGCTTGTCCTGCTTACCAACTAAGAATGTAGCCCCTGACTGGCAACATCAGAGAAAGCCGAAGTACTTAATTGGCTGAGTGACTTAAAAACAAAAGATTTCTCGCTTCAGGCGGGAGATTTACATAGCATGGGACTTTTAGATATAGTATCATAGTAACGTTTTGTTGTCCACCAGCTCCTCCTCATTGCACAAATGATTGATTCCAGTACATTGGACTTCCCGGCTTTGGCAATGCGGAATTTCTCTCTTTGGTTTGTTTTTTCCTTTCTTATCTTCATCACTCTTGTTCTTGCTGTTGTTACAACTTGTCAAAATCACATCACCAATATCAAGACTCCTTCTCCTCTCTGCTCTTCTTTTCCCCTTGGATATACCTGAAATAGCTAGTTTTGAATCGACTTTCAGAGTCTAAAATGGTCTATCAAATGAGCCTTGACTATGCCCATCATTAATATATTGAGCATACTGCCATTGAAGTCTTCGCCAGCACGCCATCAGAGAGGGAAAATAGGATCGACACTCACCAGACGTCTTTCGTACTTACCTAGAGTAGTATTCTTCTCCCTGAAGTGAAGTGAGGCATGAAGCACCTTCTACTTAAACAATCTTGCATATTTTATGAGGGCTTTTTTTTTTATAAACCAATAATTTTATTCAGTTCAGAACTATAAAGATATACACGATCTCGCACTTGCAATAGAAATATACATAGCTTTATGCCGGGGTCTCGGAAGTTTACTGAGACGCGTTACTATGTATGCGCCCCCAAGTTTCCAACAAACTTAACCCGCTCTCAAACCTCCTCTAAACAGAGCCTCTCTTCCCATGGATAGCACTGTTCCTCCTGTACACTACGAAGCTGCAAGAATGCCAGGTCGTTATTAATTGATAATATAGCATGGCATCCACTTGTTGTCCTGGAATCCATAACGCAACTACCCAGATCTCTCAGTTCTGGTCCGGCTACAGGCCGCCAGACCAGCTGTAGTATGTTCTAGAGAGATAAGCACTAGATAGACTTAGGCTATCAGACTACTTCAGGACGTATGTTTAGGGGGATGAAAAGAAAGAATGGTCGGTGAACGAGTCTTTGGCCATGCTTACAGCTAATACTTTGACAAGGCTGTTTGTCATTGTAGTAGTAGCAATCGTCAATCTCGTCTCATAAATTTTGAGACTTTGTTGGCATCAGAGCGTCCGGTGTGGGTTATTTCCATACGCTCACACATGATCGTCGAGGAGTTGTAACCATTATAAATCCATCGCATCGCATCTATATGTGTGTGGTTATAAGCAGTGAGATCAACATTATGCTTTGTCAACTGAATATAGAGAGACGTCACAACGTCACAACTGTCTACTGGCGATGTTTCTAGTTAGCCAAAAAACGTTGCATCAGCAGCATTTAGCAAGGCTTTCAAGCTATTCTTCACTTGGTCTGCATGGGTTGGTATCAGCATGGTGGCACCCAAGGCCCTTGTAAACAAACCTCTGATTATGATATTACCGCTTTCATGCCGCGCCAAAAGTGGAAGAGTTGTATCGAAAACTCGTGGTTTCGATAAGGCCATTCTCATCCTACAGTGGTCAGAAGCAACGACTATCATATATTTCAATACCATGTCGGTACTAGATAGTGCCACTTTAGCATAACATGGGGTTCAAACTTCCAGAGTGTATCTTTATTTTATTTTGGGAGAAGTGCATGCTGAAAACTGCCAATGCAAGGGGCGTGTCATCGTAGGTAACCCCAAAACCAGCCAACAGCAAAAAGGCCTTATTCGTAGCATGCCCAGTTTACAAGCTGCTGCAGTACTAGCCGAGAAGCTGATACAGCGTTTGGGATGTTACCACAGGATGATATTAGCAAGTTGTACTTGTAATAGAATAGAATAGAGACTCTAAATTATACTCAGCGATATCTATCTTCTCTACGAGCGCCGCATCTTTCCTCTTGCTAACGTCGGCCAGGTCAGTGCGCCGTTCGGTCTCCTATAGCGGAAAGCCAGTCAGGACTATTTTGGGCGTCATTTAAAGAAATTGATAAGAGATAGTGAGCAGCTGCTTGCGTGTTAGACTTCATGAGGCCAGTAGAACGGTAGCATTTTGAGCACGCGCGTTCAGGGTCTGCGGGAAGATCCCATCTTCAGTGTCACGTCAATATAGCCTCAAAGAGCAACTCTCAGACGACGACTTGCCATGCATTACTAGCAGTAGCAACCGCGATGGGGATACTACTACTTTTATTATGTAGTATCAGCAGAAATTTGAAGCAAAGGTGAGAGAGACGTGCTTTGTTGCTTTGATGTATTCGAATCCGGTAGTCTGGATTGCAGATCAGCGCGATATCTTATTCAATTAGCAACAAGCTACCGTAATCCTTCATTTTGCTTGATTCGACGATATGAGCAATTGGGGCGGAGATTTTACTTAACCGACATGTATTGCTGCATGTTAAAATTGCACGAGACAATATGGCAGCGCCTTTATCTTGGGTTGAGTCCTTGATGGCATTTTGGGCAAAACTTCTCACAACGTGTTTAGAAAGCAGGATTAAAAATCTCCGGTTAAGAAAAACTCAGTCTTCTTTACTCAGACTTTGACTTTCTATTCTATTACAATCGTAGGTTGTTTCAGTCTCATCTCAATAGAGTTCTCACCATGCTTAGCCTGCAAATCCATTCGGTCGGGCCGTGATGATGGCGTTGCAATGCCATCATAGTAGCTCGACTCTTCTTCTCCAGATTCAAACTCTAGTAGTCTTTTTTTTTTTCTTTTCTTTTCTTATTTACAAGTTATAGCCTCTGGTTTTCACTAATGCCCTATCTTCCGATAAAATGAAGGGAAGCCGGAAGCCAGTGTGGGTTTGAATCAACGCAAATAGACAGATATCGATACACGCCCCCCTCCCCCCCCCTTCTACTTAACCCTAGAATACCTCATCCAACAGGAAGAGCATATCCCTGACCTAACGCTCCCTCGATTTTCTCTGGATGGCGAAACACTGGTACTCGACAAATTCGCAACAATGAGCTCAAGGAGCTCAAGGAGCTCAAGGAGCAGCACTATTGCCCTCTAGTAGACAAAACTAGTACGTAACAGTTAAACTTACAGTTACCCTACGGCGGTGATATGATGCTGCTCATTGTAAGCGCCTCTCATCACTCTTTACTCTTGATCGTTGCTCAGGATTGCATAACCTTCTCCGTTACATTCACCTATGTTAGTATCAGGCATTATGGTAGTGAGGCTATTCAAATTGTGGGCTCGAAGAAGATACAATATTTCACAATATATGCCTATTGACTGGCTAAAAGCACTGTAGCTTATCACCAACCAATCATTCTCAAGTCCACCCAAAAGTCCATGTAGGAATTAGTGTATTGATATCGAGCACATTCTATTTCGTCGCAAAAGCGTGGCTCCTACATATATATATATATGCAATAGTTCTGCCAGTCGTTGTATTTGACATACCAATGCTTAAAACAAAGGCAATCGGTCACAATCCTATCATGCTGCCTTGCCGCACTAACTCAACAAGAGTGCATATATGCTAATAGCGCAGTAGTAAAGTGCTCTCTATCAACCCTCGTATCAGTTCGCCAGGCCTGCAGAAGGCTTTGTTTGCGATTTGTTTTAGCTTCTACTCGCGATCGCAATAGAGAGTTGCAATTGAGCCGTACTTCAGACGAGCTACCATGCTTATATGACGAAGAAAAAAAAGGCATCTTCTTTCATCTTCCATGGACCGGAAAAGAAAGCGCAAAAATATTAGACCAGCCAGTCATGTCTATACAAGTGAACTAGGCCTGGAGAGAGAGAGAGCCATGGGGGCCTCGTCATGATGAGACAAGACCATCTTCCTTCTCAGCCTCGCCCAACCAAAGAGACATAGAGTGGCTAAACACAACGAGAACTTGTTTCCCAACAGAGACAACCTTCGTCGTGTCGGTCCTCGCTCTAGCAAGCCTCCCCCTGGTGTTAAAAGGAAGCTACGAGCCGATTATACACTAGCTAGTCGACACGATAATAGCATGTTTTTCTTTTTAGGCGTATTGCTGAGGCAGTGACTCGAAACTATAAATGATCTTCGTGAGGTAACGGCCATTTAGCCACCACTAAGAAGCCAACAGAAATAGATTATACTTCCAATATTGGAAATAATTATGTCGATCATGACCAAAACTAGCCACTAGAATGTGTGATAGTAGCCAATCTGAGCATGCTTGATACATGTCTTCTATTTTTTTTTTACTGGTGGAGGAAAGTCCGGTTCAGCGCTGGGGAACTTGCTTGCATATTAAAACAAATGCAGAACTTTGGTCAATCAAGAAATCCATCGAAGAAACAAATGAAATCAATAAAGCACATATCTCACTGGTCTTTTAATTATATTCTGTTTGTCAATTTGTCAATGAAAACCTTTCACCAACTATCTCATAGTAAGAAGTGTCGTCGACGGCCAGGGTTACACGGTGGCCAGATACTTTTTTTTTGGTTGTCAGCGGATATGGCACAGATAATTCATTATGATAAGTGAAGGTTTGTTAGTGGAATGAAATAGATTCTCCAGGAACTACTACATGTAAAGTATCAGAGCATCTCCAGCAATATCATGATAATGGCTTAGTATCGAGCCTACATGCTTCCTTCATCCACCAAAACATATTGAATAATGAGGAGAATTGATGTTGTCAACCAATGCTAGAAGAAAAAAATCTTTATCACCACGTTTCTTTTCCATTATTCCAAGCTTTGTCTGGGAACCAGGGGAATCCTGCACTTCAAGTTTATAGGATCTGAGTTCACGTACTAATGTATCAAATCTGGCATTATATTCAAAACTTGCTAAATCGTATTAGCGGCACGGCGCACAGAAGCCAAGACGCGGAGATTTCCCATGTTATTGCGGCTTTCATGTCACTAGGATGAAGCTCGTTCGTACAGTATCCTCACCAAACTCCTGCCACTTTTTTCTGCTTAGCCCCAGTAAGCGTGTATGAAGTTAACGTAGCTAGTGAGGAAATTTACGAGATAGAGTATGTTTTTCCTAGGTAATCATATGATAGAATGCAATACACGTCATTATTTGTCATAATTATCGTGCAGGTTTAATACTAAGAAAAAAATGTTTAAGCAATAGTAGTAATAGTAAATATACAGACAGTTAGGGTTAATTACTTTGGGATGCATAAAAAGATGATCTAGAAGTGCTACCTGCTTTAGTCTCAGCCTAAATACATTAAGGAAGAATAGGAAATATTAAGGCCCTAAGCTCTATGATTCTTTTTCAACCTCAGCATGTTCGTCTCAGATTCTGTCGTTATTTGGTATGAACTGACAGCGCCAAAAGACAAGATAGTCATATTCCGAGCTCCTTGATTTCATCTCATAAATAGTAGAGCTCAAAGCTGTGCCCCGATGTGGCAGTTTTTTTTTTGGCGCGGAGATGGGAAGTAAATTTATGCATTCTAAGAAAAATATATACGATATGCTGGAAAAAAAAAAGCCCCGATTAATTTGCTTCGATACGGACGTAATGTAAATATAAGCTGGCTGGTCATCCGTGGCAGTAAGGTGGTTGTCAGACCAAAGACATACCCTCTAATAGATATAAACAGTAGTGCTACGTAGTTATAGCCCTGGGAGTGTTCTAGATGTGGCAGACAAGGAATGTTTCAGCGCCATGGTGTCCTGTGCATCCGGTATTTCTGTTGCTACTACTACCACTGCAGCTGACTTTTGTTGTTGTTGCTTCCGCTTATATTTATAATGTTGTTTGAGATCTCACTCTAGATGATCATAAACATGGCTGTTGACTTTCGTTGCTGCTCAACATGCACCGACCGGATATGTAGCCGAACTTTGAAGGAGAGATAGCCCAGGTTGCTGGCTAAATTATGGAACGGAGGACCCAATATGCGGCCGATGTTTCTGCTGTTCCTTATAGGGCACAGGACGTAGGTGGTACCTTGCAGGGCCAACCACTTAGACTACTCCCAATAACGATATTGACTGACTTACGGCGATGTACTCCCCGTGCATGATCACTGGAGTGCTTCTTTATTTAATTCTTTGATCTCAGCTCAGGCCCTAGGTCGGTGCTGCTTGCAGACACCTTTACATTTATCAGTGTGTTGTTGCTGTTGCTGTTGCTGTTGTTTGCTGTTATTCTGGTTTCTCGGGATTGCGGTTGCTTGGTTCTGCTAGCAGAACCGCCACGAGTTCGACTAGATCCCAAAGGCTCGGCGCGTATCAAGGGCACTTCACTTAGGCTATCTATACAGCCAGTATATGCTCGCGTGTTCATAACGAAAGCACTATGCCAACCTCGTTTTCTGGCTCTAATCACCTCCGTGCGCCAACAATCAACAGGCAACATAAGATCAAGCAACCTTCCACGAAGTTCTAGTAGCAATGAAAGAAGATGTGAAAATAATTGTGCGAAAAAAACGGTACCAAATAATTACAGCGTTACATTAGTATTGTAGTAGCAGCTAATCTAACAGCTACCAGTAACGAATCTTACTCTCACTTCATACCCTGGATATTGAGAACAGACTCCTGCAGAACATCGACTGGCTAGACCGGGCTTTTCTTGGCTAGCCAAACCTGACAGGCCTTCGAGTCTGTGTGGAGTAGTCTAAACCTATTTACTAATACGTAGCAAATAAGATACAATTATGCTTCTCTAAGAAACGGTTGTATCGTAGCGTTGTAGTGACCTAGGCCCATACTTGACCAAGTCCATATCAGATAACAATGTCTTCAAAGGGATAGAGAAAGCACTCTATTTCGCCTAGGAAGCCCATCAAAGCGCACAAACTAGTCATTAAAGCCCCAGCCATGTTTGTCGAACATGCCAACACCAAGTGGAATCTCTGCTTAACAAGCTCACCACTCGTTTTGCATATTCTAAGCTAGTAGATAGTAGTAGTAGTAGTAGTAGTAGTAGTAGTAGCCAAAAGTCTGTTTCTGGCTTCGACCGTTGATTCACGATACCACGAGTATTACTAGTAGTAAGATAGTAAAAAAATGTCATAATAATACAAGTTGTCTTGACACGCAGCAATTTTGCTTACGTGCTTATTCGGCTCTAATGAAACTCCCATCAGTCGCTAGGCAAACAAGTTGGAACCGTGGCCGTGGCTGAAGAAGTCTAACTTGCTGGAAATTGACAAAACTAGTCTGTGTGGTTCTCTGGAACCGACCAGTGGGCTATTGCTATGGCATGGCGGCGCTTCCGGTTGGCCTTCATCTTTGGGACCCGGGTCAACTCCTGTCTTGCCCTCTTCCTTTATCTTTCTGTTCTCCTACGCTTCTTCTTCTTCTTGTTCTTCTTCTTCTTTGGTATTTTGGTGTTGCTTCTACTAGACTTGGCAATAGAGGGTAAGTGCCCACGAGGCTATACTAAGAATGATCTGGTAAGACGCTCGTGATATATTGGCCAAGCGAGCAAGAAGAGAAATAAAGCTCCCAGATCTCAGCATTTGTGGTATAAAACGTGGCAGGGAAACAATTGATAGTCGTATGCTTTTTTGTACCCTTGATGTGCCGAGCCAAGATTAAACAACGGATGTTCCAAAGCTAGATGCCGGGACACTATTATTATATGCTCAATCTTGTCACCCCGTTGCCTCTTCTTCCTTCTCAATATCACTACAGCTGATGCAAATTTTCACAGACGTTCCAGTAGGTGTACTTACTAGCTCGGATATCATCAGCCTTGCCGCAATGGATACATAGGCTCTTGGGTCATTTGACGACAACTTTGAATTGTGTTGCCTCCTTACTTATATTAAAAAGGCATAATCCTTCGTCACTCGATACCACATCAGGCTACGGACCTTGAGAGCAAGCCCGAAGATAGCAGGGGAGGCCAGTAGAGGATGCGAAAAAGAAAACCAACTAGCATAACAATATATCGTTTGTTTTGTTTTTTTTTTTTCTTTTAGTACGTGAACTGTTTCTCCGTTCACAAGGCAAACACATGTTATTGCCGACAAAAGAAAACAATGATGCTAAAGAACGCACTAACTTGATGATGATGACTAAAAGCTATCATGTGCTTAAGCTTTTCTCACCACTTATAAGCTACTAACTGTACAATCCAAGCTGGATATGTGAAAGTGGCGGAATCGTCACATTGGCTGTGTGCTGAGATGATCATATATAAGTGAAAATGCAGTATGTATCACATTTCTTTGCAAAGTACTTGCTGAGCGTGGGCAGAGATTGAACAAGCCCCTGTCCTCCTTCGTTAACCCCTGTTAGTGGACTTAACGTATTAAGCACATCGTTGCTTTTTTCGAGCATGTTTGTTCCCACTTGGTGGAGGCAAAGCAAAGACTGCTACATAAGTTTTTTTTTTTTTTTTCACGAAGTCAGTCGGACAGTGATTTGGCGAGGACGTAAAAGAGGAAAAGGAGGGGGTGTGTTGTAGTAGTTGTGGACGTTGCCTGCCTTCTGATCCCATAACATATAACTTGTACTAGTTAATCTATAACATTGTCTACAAGCCGGCTAACTAGGCATCACACCCTCAGCGTTATTACTTTGAGGTGTTTTCTGGTCTTTGTGTTTGTTTACCATTGTAACGACTTCAATAAATCATGTTGCCTAAGACTCCTCTTGATCATATAAGTAGAGCCAATGTTACAGTCGCCTCCGCCTCCTCAGTTGTGGATTCATTGTAGCCGACATATAACAAGGCGTTTGTAGTGTTCTTGTTTACAGCATAATATGATGCCCTTTGATGTGGTATAAACAACATTGCGCTATGTTCATTGTACGCTCACTCTATCGATAACTGCAATGCACATAAAAATAACGTACAGCATGTGATCATTATAAGCGTTCTAGGTTCGTACTACTTGCATTTATTTATATTAGCGGGGGGCTAAATTGAGGCTAAAAGTGCGTATCAATATCTAGCAACTAACACGAAAGCGTACATTTATAGCAGGTGGCTTTAAGACAGTGCACTGATCCCATCACCACATGCACTTTTCTAGAAGGACTAAAGCAGCCATGTAAGCCTGCACCTCTGGAGATGCTGCCCGATTAATCGCCAAGTGGAGGAGTGAGGCGGTGTTTTGTCGGTGCAAACAAGATGATTCTCGTAGGTGTGGCGTCGCATTGAAGAATGCGCGGCGGACGGGCCAAGTTTTTCCAATTTCGCCAGAGTGCGATCCTGATCCCCTATTCGAGTTTGGTTGTTTTCTTCTTTTGGTCGGTCCGAGGGAATCTTTTTTTATCGACTCTTTGCTACATTCCTTTTCTGACTAACATTCTCTCTGCTAACTAGACGGTAACTTGACGTGTCTTGCAAGATATAGACTACCATCTAGGCGGCCGAAGATAGCACTAGGTCGCATGGCGATACCATCATGGTGGGTGTGTTCAGCATCTACAGACGGGCATAAACTTTGCTTAGATTTGGGGTGCGCCATCAAGAGGCCAGCCCGGGTAAATCCTGTGAAGCAATCGCACTATAAAAACGATACTGACGATGGACAATTTGGCATCATTATACATGGGGTATGCCTAGTGTTGTGGAGGTTCCTCACCCGCAATAATGGGTTCTTCACGCTCTCAGCCCTCGCTATCGATTTTCCGAGGCGAGTCTTCTTTCGCTGGCCGATTGGCCTGCCGCTGGCATAAAGTTAGTCAAACTGTCTCCAGAGAGTACTAGAAAGGCCCAGGTTTCAGCTTGATCGTATATCACCAAATCTCAATCTACCCTTGACTAACATCACCTTTCCCCTGGTCCTTAAGTTCTTCTTCTGCTGAACGGCCGCCCCTAATTGTAGGCCTTCTTCGCTGAGCACGAACTAAATGCAAAGCAAAAATAGGATATATTGTTATATACGATAATACTCAGTGTTCTCAATATAGCAAAGCCAATTTTCAAGACGGACCAAGTCCTAAGTCCCCCAGCTACCTGAAAAACAACTACTTGATATTCTACAATTTTTTTGTGATAAGCCAACGCCCTGAAAACGCCACTATTTAGCCCTCGACGTGATCATGATTAGGCGTTTCTTGTATATCATAGCCGGTAGGCCCTGCCTGTGCCATAAGTCAATAGATTCCATTTTGACTCAACAATTCTAGTCATGGCGTGATACACCACAAGCCTAGCGTTATCATGAGATACTCTGGTTCAAATTATCAATAAAGTGGTTTGTGTGATATGGCTTTTGGGCTGCAAATTCGTACTCGACTTAGCGCCTATGACGATCGATAGTGCTCGTCATTAATCTTGCTCTCTAGTGACAAAGCTTTGCAATTATACTAAGTATCGTAGTTGAGTTCCCCACAGACAAATAAGCATCAAGCAAACATTATAGCTTGCATATATATGATGTATGCAATCGGTGCTTTAAGAACACTAGTTTAGTCTGTTATGCTAAGAGTTGTTCCTATGTATATGCGTTACCCACTGACGGATCTGGAAATACTATGCTGCGCACAACCATGTTTGTTTGCTTATTCGGGTATGCATGTGCTATCGCGCATGTCATCTTGATTAACATTGTTGAGATGTTTCGATCCTCATGTTCCAGTCTTATCCACAAGCTCAGGGTACAAATTGTCGCATAATATCCAGGGCAATGTGGGGGAGATGAAAGGGACAGATAGGGTTATGATGTGTAATTAGGGTAGATATAGGCAAATTAACTAGAATTCATAACTATAGCAGTTCCCTTTTTACTCGTTCAAACTCTTGAGATATTTTGGACTATTGTTCAGACCCCAAAAGCACAACGTATACTACTTATAGTATGTGTCACAGGTGGACGGAAGGCATTCCCAGGGAGTAAAGCCACTGCAGGCTACTATCACGTTTAGAGACTATCATCTGGTCCCTTGTATTCAATATCTGTTGCGGTATTTCTGTATCTTATGTGCAAGCGAGAACTAGGAACGACAAAACTATGTATTTCTTTTGGTCGGATGTGAACAATTTTTGCACACATGTGAGCGCGAGACACTGCTTCTATACATACCAGCTGGCCCTATATTGAATAAGGGAGGCATGCAAGTTATGCCCTTTAGCGGGAGCTAGTCATGTCGTGAGCTTAGGGATGGATAACCCGTTTGCATCTGCTCTTACTAAGTAGCTTCTATGCTGATATCATTGATGCCGACAGGGAATGATAACTGGAAACCCCTCCACTCTCAAAACACCGAGTCTTGAACCAGATATTTACGAGAAGCGTTCATATCCATGTACCTGACCCAGCGGACTTTCGCTTGTTTGAGTGCAAATAGATGGGCTTAGAGTACGAACATACCATATCACTCGGAGTTTAAATTGTAGCGAATCAAGCGATACTGAACGAACCCAGAAGGGAAAGTTTTGCGTTGTATTAGAAGTAGTGAACAACATCCCGAGAGTTAAGTTATATCGAACGGGTGGTTCAGGCTGAATGAGTACTTCCAGTAAATTATATTTCGATATATGAATCCATGGGGCAGCGTTTTATGGGTGCCATTGCAGCCACTCAGTGCCTGCGGCCGTCCTTTCGCGTGTGAGATGTAACTGTAAAAGAAGAAAGGTACCAAAAAGAACCCTGAACATGAGGAAAAACGATGACAAAGCAGTCGGAAAGCCAAGCGGACGATCGTGGCTAGCGTGGCTTTGTACAGGTACGAAAGCCTCCCCCCTTCTGTAAGTACCACGGACAGTTGACAGTGCAAGATTAACAGAAGCGAATGTGTCTTTAGGCTAATCTAAGGCACTTAGCTTTTGCTGTTTATGTAGCGTTTTTTTGTGGGGGGGGGGGGGGGGGGGGGTTAGTTAAAATGGTTTCGGGGTTTAGATGATTTATGGGCTCTTTACAGGAAAATATTATCTTGTTCTGAGATGAAGGCTGGACTACAAAAAAAGTAATATAAGAAAATGAAGAATGATGTATAAATAATAATATGATGAAAAAGAAGAGGCGCTCGGACCAGAAGACCAGCCACCAAGGTGCTGGAAGACAAAGGTCCTGTAAAATGTCGCAAAGGTGTTAGAGGTTGTTTACGTGTTTACGCCGTTCCTAGTCGACGTCACAAGCCTAGCGCTGTCTTGTCCCTTCCCATCCTCCTTGCCTTGTTGAAGCGATTGCAGTTGATGCGATTGCAGGCAAAAGTGTCTCAATAATAGCAGTAGCAGCGATACACTGCAGGGAGAATCAGTGTATCAACAAATGCCAATTATGGGTATGTATGCGGCTATGCTTTTTTTTTCTTCTGGTTTCCTCTGCAATGCTCTTGAACGGGATATCACAGGCGATATACCGGGAGAAGTAAGCGCTATTTACGGCAACTATATCTTCAAGTCGTGCTTAACCAAGTTATACTGACAAGCGGGCGTATATCAGCCATGGCATGGTGTCTCTGCATTGTGCTTCTGCCCTCATGTCCATATCACAGTACCAAGGTCCAGCCTGTCTGCCCTCTGGGTCGATCAGAAACGATAGGCATTACTGCTTAGTACTATTTGAATGTATCCTTTCTCAGTTAGCTTATTCGTGTTCTTTGCCCCGGCAAGCCTAGAAGCTGCCCCTGCATATGGACAGAACCAGCTGCATGAAATTTTTTGAAAGCTTTTTTTCTTTTTCTTTTCTTTTTTGTAGTGCTGAGCTGCTGTGAATAGTATTATGTAACCCCCTGGGAAGAAACCTTCCCACCTCGGAAGAACTGTGACTCTTGTTATGTGTCTACTTCTCTGTACCTCTTAGCCTCTTGGTATCAGATGACGATGCTTTACTGGTTGTTAGCAATTATGTAAAGCCGTATCAGCTTAACGAAGAGATGGAAAGTAAGTGAGAAACTGATTCATTAGGGTTTATGCATGGAGTAACAAAAAAATACACGGGGGTGTGCGTTTAATTATAGGTTCATGGCTAATGCTGGCGAAGCTAAAGCCTAAAGCTATCCGATAAGAGCAATACACAGTGACAATAGCTTCCATCCGAAAATTGCCCATGGACAAACTTATGAACAGGAGCAGTATTTATCAGCATGCTAACAAATAATATTATGTTTTATGTAGAACCTTAATATTGGTTCCGGGGAGGGAACTGAATAGACAAGCTGCTATTTATGAATGATTTACGAACTCTGCACAAGCGAGCCAACGAGGGGCTACAAGCAGACAGTCAGAAGACCTTGCTAGAATCTGGAGTATAACTTAACCTTGTTGAGCATATTTACTTTATTTCCAGGCATTAATACTAGTAGTAGTACTAGTTAGCAACATACGACTGATTTGATACTCTCTGTGATGTATACAACGTGGGTATAGATGTGTGCCGGTACGACCTGGGCTGTCTGCCACAAGCCAAGAATGTGGTGCGTGCGAGGAGGGTGCATTTATAGTCTGTTGGCTACGGCCTCTTACGAGGCTAAGAATATATCGTGTTAGAGATTTGCCTGGCAACGTCGGATACTCGGCGATCATGGTCTTGCTGGTATGTGCTGATGACCAAGATAAACCCAGAGTATGTCTTCGACCAAATCATGCGACTCGATGTGATCTGATTCTACATACCCCGAGAAACCACTGTAAAGCGAGTCTTTTGCTATATATGGATGAGACTGTTTTGATAAAGCTCGTAGCTCAGTTAGCAAACCTGTGCTGATATTATTATGGGTTACTGGGTGGCGGCCATGTAAGGAGGGCTAAGCACATCGTATAAGCCGGTTAGTACGATAGAACCGAGGCGTTGTAGCTGTTATATACATCAACAACGTGTAAGCGAGGACCCGCGCTGCTGGTTCCAATAGCTAGCTACTAACACAGTAGAATGACCCGGTGCAGGAATGGCGACCGAAACAGCACATGATCCTTCTTTTGTTGGCTTCTCAAGAATATTTATTTCTGTAGAAGAAGTCGGTACATACATAGCCTTAAAGCTAAAACCTCATCTTTGGTTGGCGGCTAACAAGACCAAAGCGAGGAGGAGGGGGAGGAGCATTGCTAGAGAAAACCATAGATTATGTCATGTAGAAGTCGTCGATGCACAGATAAGGCGTTCCTGACATGAACCGACTGAGCTGCCTGTTTATCCATAGCGTATATCTGTACATAAAAAAGACTTATATGCGATTCTCATTATGCAACGGTTCCCTAGCAAACAGCGGCGCAACGGAGCAGGAAGGAGCCCGGCGCTGTGGGTGGGTGGCAGCGATGAAAATAGAAAGAGCGCCTTTCTTGGACAAACGATGAGACAGTCCACATAGAACACAAATGGAAACTAAGAAGAGGCTACCAACTGTTGTCATCATCACAGCCTTGCGAATTCTTTGTCTGCTTCTTTATTTCTTTCTCCTGCCTTTCTTTCATTTTCATTTTCTCCATCGATTATCAGCACCATATTTTCTAGTCTGCCTTTTCCATCACCAGCTTCTACTGAAGAGGATATGGCATCATTCTCGATCATCTAGAATACCCACTGCACAACCCCCGACATACTCGTATCCATCGGAGCTGTTTTCGACACACACCCTACACGGGTGCAATATTTCGTTCTATCCACACCCATAGACAAGCTACTTTACCCAAGGCTCTAGCTCAAGTCTCAAGGGACCCATCATTAAGAATCCTGGTCCCTTGTACACAAACCCTGTCTAGACAGTGCTCCTTTCCCCATCTCATACCATGCTATCTAAATCATGAGTCCCTATTTTCTCTCAGCGTGACAGCACACTAACAAAAGAGAAAAAAAAACAAGACAGCAAGAGGGCAAGGCAGGAGGAGGACGAGGATTAGCGATACACTTCATGTGTCCTGCTCACAGTGGATGACTCGGTACAAACAGGCGGTGCCGGCTAGCTGTTGTAGCAGGTCGTAAGGAAGTTTACAAAACTCCCTGTGCTATTTCGGCTGGGTTGCTACATCTGGCATAACGACGATGAGGACGTGCACCTAGAACAACAGCTTTTCTTGTCCTGTATATTCTTCCGATCGGAAAAAGAAGAAAAAAGGAAGAAACCCAGCAAGCCAAGTAACCTAGTGATAGGCCCTGGTTGGAACCATCTCCTTAACTGACCTCGAACCCCCTCGTCCCTCGTTCCCGCCTTCCACACCTTATGACATCTTGATCTTTCTTTTGAGTTTTTTTTTTCTGGCAGCGCTTCTTCAGTCTCTTTCCTACTTCTTGCATTTACATCCGCTTGCTTGCCTTCTTGTCCATTCCATGCCGCTGGATTTGAATATCACGGCCTCTAATCTTTGTTATTCGTTCTATCCTGCTCTGCTGTGCCGTGCTTCCGACATCTACATCTAGCTCTGTATAGTACGCCTTGGGCTTTCCTCTCGTTACCAAAACATACGCTCGCTCTCGATATTTCCTTTACTCTTCTAAACTTTGATTGCAATTTCTTCTATTATATTTCATTATTTCCAGAGACACTCACGGTCCAAATACTCGCAAATACACACACACACACACACACACACACACGTGCTAATCTTAATTTGTTTTTGTTTACACATATTTACACCTATTTACATATATACTCACACGAGAACCCGACAACGACGGCGCCACGGCCCGTCTAAAAACTTCCTGCCTGTATTCTACTTAGAACATCACGACGGGACAGCACAACACATCTGCTTCCTCCTGATACCGAGCCCGACGACTGTCTTTGCCGACAGATAGACTAGAACCTTGACTTCTGCTTGATCCCAGCTGTCACTGTGCAAAAGAGGTGCCCATGGTTTTCTATACGCCATAGACGAAATCAGCTTCGAGCTTCGAGCTACGCTGTATCAGCACATAACCCCGTTTGCCGGTCACACATCATGCAAACGGCCACTACCGCACCGTCATTACGTGTGAGCTTGCAGGTGGCTCCGCTATCGATACAAAAGAGCAACCACATGGTAGCTTCGCATAGTGCTGACAGCATCAGCAGCACCGACCAGGAGCAGCCGCATCTCACCTATACATACTTGTCACAAACATCGCAATCCAGCTACACCTCATATACACATCAACACCGACAAGACCATCAACAATCATTATCACAAAACCATGCCTACTCCACCCAAAATCTCCTTCAGCCCAATGACGCTTATGATTATATGTCAGATATGTACTCCCATTCACAGATAACGCCGCCGGCAACGCCAAATACCGGCTTGCTAGACGGCTTTGATGGCAATGCCATCACCCAGCAGACCCATGAAGACCAGGACTATGACTACCAAGAACAAGAAGAAGAACAAGAACAGGAGCAGGACTCTCATGACCACCAGTCTATGCAGCAGCCTGTATTCCACAACTTTCTACGTGCCATGTACCGCTTCACACCGAGCCTGTCAGGCAACAACGATAGTGTAACACTCCCTCTTAATGAAGGCGATGTTATTATGATTCACTCAATACACACTAATGGTTGGGCTGACGGTGCACTTTTATCTACTGGAGCCCGGGGCTGGCTTCCGACAAATTACTGTGAAGGTTACAACCCGGAGGAGATGCGTAACTTACTAACGGCCCTTCTAAATTTCTGGGATCTGCTAAGAAGCACTTCGGTGAATGACGAGGATATCTTTGGCAACCAGGAGTTCATGAAGGGTATGATAGCTGGCGTGCGATACTTATTGGTGAGTACTACAAAAAAGTCTAAATATGTATCTAGAAGCATAATACTGACTAGTTTGACATACAGGAACGCACCAACTGCCTAACTCGCGAGTCTGACACAATTCAGCGTAATGATTTCATGCGGCGGTGCCGCAAATCAGTACTATCTGAGTTGTCTACGCTTGTCAAAATCGCCAAGCAGTTGCCAGAAAGCCAACAAGGCCGCTTGCCGGCCGGCGTTAGTAGCATACACGAAATTGTAGATCAGATGCACCTGAAGGCATTTAAGATAGTCGTCAAGAGTGTTAGATTTCTAGATTTATACTACGATGACCGACGCCACAGACTCCCATCTGTTATGCCAATGGTCTCTATTACTATGGATGATTCATCCTCAGGTTTGGTTCCCCCAACGCCACCTGCAGATAACACGGCGTTTGATGCTCCGCATGAGTCTGCGTTTACAGGGGACAACACACTATCTGCGCCTATCCGTGATGGCAGTCGGCCAACCTCCCCGCACCGCCAATCAATGCTCAGCGTGGCGTCTGGAACTGTGCAAACGATGGTCACACTACCGAACAAGCGCTTCTCAAACATGTATTCCCCGGGGGCTGCGTCCCTGGGCAGAAACAAGGTCGTCAACAGCAGGCTCTCGTTTGCTGGGCTGACACGCCCGCATAGAATGTCCTCGGGAATTTCACACCGCATGTCTGTCGCAGGACCTTCTTCGATTTCAGTTCCGCAGCACTTAGTTTCTGAACGCCTGAGCAAGAGCCACGATATTTTCTTGTCACATCTAGGGTCTTTTATCGGTCGTTTACAGTTCCAGTCACAATCACGCCCCGAGCTTGTACTTTCCATCAAGCAGTCCGCAACTTCAGGTGGCGGTCTTTTATCTGTTGTCGACGTTGTGTGTTGTCAAACTACTGTTAGTGCTGATATCCTTACAGCAGCGCGCGACTCCATGTTTGAGCGCATCGAAGAGCTCGTTTTTGCTGGTCACGACATCGTTAAGAACGCGTCACACGAAGAAGCCGACGTAATGATGCCTCGTCAGAACGGAGTTCTTATTGCCGCAGCTACCGGCTGCGTCAAGGCCGCCGGCGACTGTGTAGCTAAGACTAAGTGGGTGATCGAGCGTATCGGCGACTTCGAGTTTGAACTTGAAGAGTGGTCTCTAGGAATTGACCTTACTGTCCTCGATGTCGCCAAAGAGGATACCACTCCTCCAGTCTCGGAAGCTGCCGAAGCCTACAGCGCAGTCTCATATTCTGTGACCGACTTGCGGTCCGTTGTTAGCGATGCCTCAATATCCAAGCACTCCGCTAAGAACAGTATTGCTGCTTCTCTTGACAAGCCTCTTCCGATGGTTCCAGAAGTCGAGGTGGCTACATCTATCAAAGCCGGGACATTTGCTGAAGCTGAGCAAGCTGCTCCTCACTCTAGCCCGGCCCGGTCATCCACACTCTCTCGCCCATCCTCAAGACAAACAACTGGCACCTCTGGCCAGGAGACTATCCAGGCACCTTCAACTCCCAAGTCTATTAGATCCACTAGATCTATCAAGTCCTCCAACTCACTATCAAGGTCCCCCGAATCCCCGAAAGCCTCCCCTAAGTCTGTTAAAACTACACGATTCTCGCTGCCCCCGCTTCCAAAGATCTCCACCACAGTCTCTGCTAATGCCGACAAGGCTTCTGCTAACCAGGATGAGATTGTCTCTGCTGCCACGACCGACTTTCACACCTCTCCTACATTTGAGGCTTCGAGTGCTGGCAGTGGTACTACTTACCTTAGCCGCGACTCTGAAGCTAGCATGATTTCGCAGACCTCTACCCGCGCTACTACTCCAGATGGCCCTCGCAACAAATCATCGATCTCCGGACTAAGCACCAACAGCTCTTCGCAGGCTGAGTCTACTGAGAATGATGCTGACGATGTCGAGACTAAGCTGTTGGCTAAGACCTATGCCCATGAGCTTATGTTCAACAAGGAAGGTCAAGTTACTGGCGGTACGATTCCCGCACTAGTGGAGCGTCTCACAACACACGAGTCAACCCCCGACGCTATGTTTGTCTCAACCTTCTATCTCACCTTTCGCCTATTTTGCAGCCCAACTCGGTTTGCCCAGGCCTTGATTGATCGCTTTGACTACGTAGATGGTGCCCCGCATATGTCTGGCCCCGTTCGCCTTCGTGTCTACAATGCCTTCAAAGGCTGGATGGAATCGCACTGGAGAGATGTTACTGATCGTGACGCGTTGTCTATCATAGTACCATTTGCCGATACCAAACTTTCTGCTGTACTGCCTTCTGCTGGCCGTCGCTTGGTTGAATTGGCCCAGAGAGTTTCTCACGAAGGCTCTCTGGTTCCTCGCTTGGTTTCATCCATGGGCAAGACCAACACTGCTATTGCTACCTATATCTCGCCTGATACACCGCTGCCACAACCTATGGTATCTCGTAGTATCATGAATGCTCTCAATAGCTGGAAGTCGGGTGGTGTTTCTCCTAGCATTGTCGATTTCGACCCTGTTGAGTTTGCCCGCCAGCTGACCCTGAAACAGATGAACATCTTTAGCTCTATCATGCCTGGAGAGCTTCTTGGCTCACAGTGGATGAAGAAGAGTGGGGTTGACGCTCCCAATGTCAAGGCTATGTCGACACTGTCTACCGACCTATCTAACTTCGTTGCCGAGAACATTCTTAGCTACACCGATGTCAAGAAGCGCGCTGTCGCCGTCAAGCAGTGGATCAAGATTTGCTATGCCTTATATGAGCTTCACAACTACGATGGTCTGATGGCCATCATCTGCCGCTTAAACAGCAGTACCATCACTCGTCTGCGCCGCACTTGGGAATTCATATCGCCCAAGCGCCGCGAAGTGCTGCAGTCTCTACAGCTCATTGTCGAGCCTCAGTATAATCACAAGGCATTGCGGAGCAAGTTACATGATCATGTACCGCCTTGTCTGCCATTCCTGGGCATGTATCTGACTGATCTGACATTTGTCGACATTGGTAACCAGGCCACTAAGCAGCTGAACTCCAACATGGGACAGGAGGAAGTTCCTTCCATGTCTGCGCCATCGTCGCCCAAGCCTGGTGATGAGAACAACGGTATCACGCTGATCAACTTTGACAAGCACACGCGTACTGCTAAGATTATTGGCGAACTACAACGCTTCCAGATTCCGTACCGCCTGACAGAGGTGCCGGAGATCCAAGATTGGATTACGGCGAATCTTACCCGTGTCCATGGTGCAGATCAGGGTAACGCCCAGGTCGCATACTATCGCCAAAGCTTGGCCTTGGAGCCCCGTGAACACATGTCAGCTGTCCAGCGCCAGACGACCGTCGAAGCTCCCCCGACCCCAGGTTTAGCAACACCGCGTACAGATTACTTCCTTTGGCGGTCACGTGAACGCACTACGAGCAACCTGCCCCCGAACAACAATAGCGCTACTAATACAAACTAGTCGTATCATGGCAACGTCTATCAGTCGTAGCTACTATGGCATTGGATTCAACATTATTCTTCCCTGCTTTTACGGGCTCCCCCATAAAAAACATCATCCCCTCGCTCGTTTACCAACCAACCTTCTTGTTACTTTTACTTCTATTACTTTTTTGATACCCATTCTTTTATCTCCTCGTTATGCTTTGAACCAATTTCTTTTTTTCTTCTATCATGTCACGGACGCCTGTTGATTTTTGATTTTATTTTCTTGTGGATCTACATTACCTTTTGGATTATTCTCCTTTCTGCTGGCGTTTTTTTGTTTGTTCATTGTTTGCGGACTTGCTACTGTGAATGGGGAATTGGAGGCAATGGTAATATGCCATATAAAATCTACTACCAGAAGTAGTTATGGACATAAACTGTCTTCTTTCAAGGAAATATATGTCTTTATTTTCTTCTGTCTCACCTCGCTACTATATATCTCTTCCCAAGTATTAGTCATGTACTCTTCAGACCTCGAAAGCACGCACAGTAATAAGGCGTTTATGTTCTGGTTTGGACTCTATATTCAATGTATATTCTATTATTCCACATCATTTGCCTTAGTTTGTACCAACACTTTGAATTTATATCTCAAGTATCATTCTCACCCTCTTTTCACTTGGTTGTCTCTCTTATTTTAGTTGTTTCGTCTTTCAACGTTAGATTGCATGACACTAACTCTAACTCTACCTACATGAAGGATAATATGCTTATCTATGGATCTTGAAGTTATTGTATCAATCAATCTTGTGACTCCGAGCGCCACACAGACGTAAATCGCCGTTGATTAGCATCTGCCCAATGGCCAAGACCTAACCATTAGAAAACATTAGTAAAGATGGCATTGTGTGAATTTTTCTTGGGTACTTTATATTTATCTTTGTCGTAGTCATATATGGAATACGATTGTATAACACACATTGCTAATTTACGATATGTATGGACTTATATGACTTGACTAATTGTTTGTGTGAACACCATTAGCCAATGACTCTAGCAATATTCTACTGGTCAACAACGAACATTTGAAATAGAATGACAATATATCTAGATATCTGTGCTCCTGTGGTATTGGTCGGCTTGAGAAATGCCAAAATTCTTGGCAGCAGGCCGTTTATGCTTCAATTTCTTTCCCCCGTTAGGATGTTTTTGGCTATAGAAGATAACTATGACAAGCAGTATCTTCATAGCTCTAGAAATTTGATAAGATATGACATATTCAGACTAATTACGAAATAGGCAATATAAACGATAGATATTCAAAGAAGTCATACAAATTGTTAGTAGGGGAATGAGGTACGGTACTGTGTGCTAGATGCGAGAGAGTTCTGATAATAATCTATGTTTTATTCAGGGCGACTTGAATAGCGCGATCTAGAAATCATAACAGTAATAGTGTCTATGATATGTTTGGTGAATCCCACGAGACATATCCTAGCGCTTTAGTGTAGCGAATACTGAGTCAGCCGTAAATGATGTGTTGTCAATATCTATAGACACATATTTTCTAGCCGCGGAGATATTTCCAAGAGGTACAAAACGATAGAGATAGAAAAAGCTGAAAAGGATGAAGATAGCATCGCGATGGGGTATATCGCTCGATAGTCAGTCCTATCTATACCTTTGTCGATCAGGATTCCTTAGTAAGACCTAGGCTCGTATCTAGTAGTGTGTCGAGAAGATTGGGATTGGAATCGGAGTTGACAGAGGCTACGAAGGGTACAGTATATTAGTATGAATAGCACCGTCTAGCGTTAGTCAGGGAACGTTACATGACCGGACGTGGAGTATTTGAAGTGCTATATCCCTCTTCATCGACTTGTCGGTCCAAATGACCGAATGTCTCATTAGCTAGATTGCGACTGAAGATAAGAATCCATATCTGGGGCGGGGGACCTCCAACGTCAATTTGGGGGGGGGGGAAGGGGGGGTTCTGCAGTATATGCGTTATAGCATGATATAACAATACAGTATGTGGCATGACTATACAGCTCTTTGTTAGAAGCGCAGAACGATTGACGTCATGACTTAAGTGAAGATGTTCAGAGATATGGCTGTGTGCATGTATATATCTAGTGTACATAGTAGCAAGTCTGATGTGACCCAACTTTTCCCAAATTTCTCGCAGTATATACCCCAAGTGAGCGGCTTGCGTTAGTGTTGCTGTCCTAGCGTGTGATTGTGTAAATCAAATGCGTTGGCGTCACTAGTTGCTTGTGAAGGAGTTCAAGTTAGATAAATAAACCAGTGTTAACTGCGGCGATCTTTTTGCCTATTTGCATGTCTTCAAGCTGAAGAAGGAAAAAAAAGTATGAAAAGAGACTACTCCAGTGAAGACAACAAAGTAAACATGTGCAAAGACAGCATTGAGACAAGGTCTAGTAGTAGCATATCTCGATATACGAGAAAAAAAGATTATAGGCAAGTGTGGCTTTAGTGGCTAAGTTCTAAATATAGCTCAAAGTACCGATCTACAAGGCCTTCAAGGACCCAGGACCCTAGGGTGAAAAAAACAAGAAGTTGAGACCCTTAGAGCCCAGCTTAACTTGCGCTCATACCAGTCTCAATTAACCCCAATGGTGATAGGGTAGAATCGCACTACATGAAAACACTGCTTCTACACGGTAAGTATTAGTTCAGATACTACTAATATGTCTCCGAGAAAAAAAAAGTCACGGAATGAATAGGATGGACAAACTATCGAGTTGAGCAAAGGAGAACAGGATATAAATAGAAAGAGCGGCAGCCGGGCTTACAGCACTGTCCTTTGGCGATCGACAAAAGTCAGGGAGTTTCTAAGTGATTTAGACAGGCTAGGACCAGGAATACAAGAAGCATTGTCCTTAATATAGGCAGAAAGTAGTATCAAGGTCTCGCCGGGCCTTCTCTCATTCTAAGGGCACGTAAAGTCCGGAATCGACGACTTACAGCCTTGAAATATAGCCATGCTCAACTGAATGGCAGATAAATAGTAGCAGCGAGCCTAAGTCATCGAACGTTACATAGTATGCGACATGATATCGGGATTGTGTGTAGCAGTATATGTTCAGGTAGAGATACTTAGAATCCAGCAATGGGGGTCAGCAACGAGTGTAACATAGAATGTAACTTTTTCTCGCTATCCTTTCCGCCCTGTTTTGGTTATCTGCTCTCATGATTAACTGGTAAGCGCCTCACCTATAGACTCATTCCCAGTCGCTACTACCATGGCGATGCTATCAGCATGGGATTGCGGGCGCTGTGTACATAGTATATTGGACTTATGGAGCCATAACAATAAGCAAGGCAGCCAGCTAGTCTGTTCACCAATGAAAGCACCTGGCTGGCCAGCGTAACATGCTGTTGTGCAGCCAGAACCAACAGGATATAGTAGCCGTAACACTGTTAGCAAGCCAAGCAGCAAACCTAGGAGGCTTGTATCAGATTAGATTTCTATGGGGAAAGAAGCAAGTTCCGCCGGCTTTTTGGGTGCGCAAGAGATGGCATAGATCATGTTAACTAGTGTAATGTAGACTAAGAGTCGCCTAACGTTGGAGCGGATTTGCTCGATGTGACAGGCCAGCCGACTTGTCATTTCGTTATCGCGGGACCCAAAAGCTAGTGGTGCATCTCTTATCGCCTAGAACATCAACCATCTAACGTCCAGTGTTTTCTTCTATTCTTTTTTTTTATCTCGTACGCCAAAAAGGAGGATCCCATAGCTCGTAATCGGCCTTAGCAGTTTAGCTAACTGGCCAAAGTGGATGCTGGTATTGGATTGACTGCTTACGAGCTTATGCATATATCCTAAGGAAGCTGACCTGTCGTTACCTCGTAGACTTTCTTCTGGCAAGCAACAACCCAAGTACAGAAGAGGCGAGAACAGACATGGCACAAGACCACCAGTTTTCTCCGCGATTGGTAGCATTGCTAGATACGGATGGACAAGTGAACCCCCCTTTTCATATTACAGTGTTGTCTATTGAACCATACCAGAGCAAATATTACTGGATATAGAACTGCTTCCTTTTAAGATGTGGAGAGACCTGTTGTCGGGATGCAAACAAGGTGTCATCGCCTATCAAGACATCACTTAATGTTGCCGATGCTTCGTTGCGAGTGAAACGTTGATTTTGTTATTAGCGGTAGCTTTTGGTTCCTTTTCCTTTGCCTGTTGATAGTATCTGCCTATCTGTTTGAGTGTGTGCATGCATTTTTATACCAGTCAGCGTACTTTGGTGTGCTAGTCTCATCAGAACATGGCTGGTTGCATGCTACTATTAGAGTCTTGGGATAGTAGACGATAAGGGTAGAAAACGAGGAAGCTACTATTCTGATTCCATGCCCTCACATTCCAGACGGCGGCATGCAAACAGAAAGAGACTCTTACAACTATCTAACTATCGTTCTTAGTCGGAGACACTACATTTGTAGTCAAGTTGCTTACTAGTGCAAAACTGCCAATTCTTAGCTCTACTAACTAACTGCTTAGCTTCGGAGAAAGGCTCATGATGAGCCCCCCCCCCTCCGGCGCCCTGATGCCGTCGTATTCACGGTTTGCGCAGGGGCCATTTAAACACTGATGGGCTTTGATTCCAGCAAGATAAGCTATGTTCAGCAGAGTGTCACCAATGTCACTGGAAAAAGATGCAGTAAGAGGCAAGCACAAGCCCACGGCCCACGTTATAAGCTCGTGCATCTCCATCCCCTCAAGCCTAGCCAAGTCCCTTTCTCTCTTTTCACCCCAGTACGCCCAGACCACCTGGCTATATTACTCGGGACTTCGCACCTCTTTGTCTCGTTGGATCTCCCGCTGATATTACTATTGCTGCTGCTTCATTTAGCTGCTTGCTCACATTTCAATCTCACGTTGACTTGAAGTCCTACTGCTCTACATCATAGGCACCGTCAACGTTCGTTCGTCGTCAGCAACGTCTCGCATCTTGCTCCAGGGCATCTGTCTTATTTTTCTCATTCTCACCTCTTCGTTTAAATCCTCCAATCGACTTTAATCGGACAAACGAGAGCCTAGCAACCCCCCCCCCCCTTTCCAACTTTACTTACGCTCTGCTATCGAAGCCTCGGGTTATCATCCTTAGCCAGATTTTGGTTGCTGCCATTCCAAGACGCCCAGCACATTTTACTGGCTATGGTTGTTCGGATAGCCACTTTTTGCCCCTAGTGCCACTGATTTTTGGACCCTGTAGCCTAGCTTTTAGCCTCTCTACTTGTTAACCTAACTAGAACAAGAACAAGGTTTGGCTGAAGGAAAGAATCGCCCACACCGGCCATCAAAAGCATTGTCGCTACTCACCTCTCTCCATCCTGATTCTTTTCATTTCATCGCGACACCTAATCTCTTCGGCTGCCAGTCTTAATAACCCCGCGCATCTCAGCGATGGCCAACGACTCTGCTACGGACTTGCCTGTAGCGGCTACCACGTCTAGCGCGGACGAGAAGGCCGGCTTCTCGTCAAACCCCGAGGTGACGATTCCCTCAATCGCACCTGAGCAGTTCCATCGACCCGCTGGCTGGCAGTACAAGGGCTTCAAGATCCTAGGCCACGAACTCTGGTATGCCTCGCCCAAGGTGCAGCTGTTCATGGTGGCCATGGTGTGCTTCATGTGCCCTGGTATGTTTAACGCTTTAACGGGCATGGGCGGTGGTGGCCAGATCGACACCAAGCCCGCTAGCGATGCTAACACCGCTCTCTACTCGACGTTTGCCGTGGTCGCCTTTTTCTCTGGTACTATCGCCAATGTTATTGGCGTCCGCATGACGCTGTCCATTGGCAGTATTGGCTATTCTGTCTACGTTGCCTCTTTCCTCTGCTACAACCACACCAAGAATCATGGGTTCATCGTTTTCGCGGGTGCCCTTCTCGGTGTTTGCGCCGGTCTCTTGTGGACGGCCCAGGGTACCATCATGATGTCATACCCACACGAAAACCAAAAGGGTCGATATATCTCATGGTTCTGGATCATCTTCAACACTGGTGCTGTTATCGGTGCTTTGGTATGCCTTTTTTTTTCTTTGATTCTTTTTCGCCCATCTTGAAACATCGACATCACCACCTCGTGGCTCGCCATGTGATTCTGTGCACGCTAACATTCCACAACTAGATCCCTCTTGGCCAAAACATCAACAACAACTCTGGTCCCGTGACTGATGGAACCTATGCTGGCTTCCTATCCCTTAACATAATTGGTGCTCTTTTGGCTCTTCTGATCTGCAACGCCTCAAATGTTATCCGCGAGGATGGCTCGAAGGTCATCCTCATGATGAACCCTACATGGAAGTCCGAATTTATCGGCCTCTACGAGACTATCGTCAACGACCCTTGGGTGATTCTTCTGTTCCCTATGTTCATGGCTTCCAACACTTTCTACACATACCAGACCAACGACATGAACGCCCTCAACTTCAACACGCGCACCCGTTCTCTGAACAGCTTGCTCTACTGGCTATCTCAAATCATCGCCGCCTTGTTAGTCGGATATGCGCTAGATTACCAGAACATTGGCCGTGCCATGCGTGCCAAGATCGCTTGGTCTACTCTGTTCGTGATGACCTGGGTGATCTGGGGCGGAGGTTGGGCCTGGCAGAGTAAGCAGCCCAGCCGCGAGGTGGTGTCTACTGATGATTACGCCACTCACAGAATCGACTGGACCGATGGCAGCAAATATATCGGCCCTATGTTCCTATACTTCTTTTACGGCATGTTCGATGCCTTTTGGCAAACCAGTGTGTACTGGTTTATGGGCGCTCTGTCTAACTCGGGGCGTAAGGCCGCCAACCTGGCTGGTATATACAAAGGTCTCCAGTCCGCCTTTGCTGCGATCTGGTGGGCTATGGATGGCGAGGAAATCTCTTTCGGCGCCATGTATGGAGCCACTGTAAGTACTCTCTCTTCACACGTCATTATCTGCAAGTCAATATCAAGAATCACAAACCAGTATGCTAACTTCGTTTTTCTTAGTGGGGTCTGCTGACCGGCGGTTTGCTCATTGCCGCACCCATCATCTTCCTGCGCATTCAGGACACTGTTCCCCTAGAAGAAGACCTGAAATTCAGCGATGAAAGAGTCGAGGATATCATCCCTAACTCTCACCCCGTCGCCAATAGCGTCTAGTCCGATGAAGTATCGGGTTCAATTTCTGTACATGACTATGGTGGTTTCAATCCTGTCTCTTCTTTTTATAACGTGCTGTCCCTTTCTTTTCTTCTTACACATATCATATATTGTACAAGTGTACAACCCATCAGGCTGCCTCGTCATCATCATACCCTTTTTTGGTTTATATCCACATCGTAATGTTTGCTTTCTTGATGCTTTTATTTCTGTGATGATAAAAAAAAATACTATTTCTTCCCACTTTCATACTCGTTCAACGCAACCATTGATAGTGTTATTGGTGCTGCGTCATTCTAATAATGATATCTGTAAGTGTATGCGTCTTGAGGTATGCGTTTGTGATCCTTTACTATAATGAATTCATATATCATACTGCCACTTCTCTGTTTAAATCCGCACAAGACTATCAGAGATCTATATAGATATAGACTATATTCAATCCATTTATGTTAACAAGGCATGTCAGCTAAGAGTAGGAGGTTAGTAGTGTGATGCCGATATCATATCATCATGCCTCTGTACGGTTCAAGGCCCACATTAGGCAGTCTGAGTTCTAAGGAAACTTAAGTACAGCTAGGAGATATTCAAGAAGAAGCGCACCGTGTAGCTCAGTAAACAGAAACCCGGGACTAAACTGCTAGTAGTGCCCTTTAAGCATCATTACATAATAGTAATGTCAGGGTGACCTCTCCGGGTTCCCGTGTCAGCAAAAATCCTTCACCTTGAAATCATCAATAACACCTCCATCAATTTTGGCTAGATCCCGCTGAGGATTTCTCCCTTATACCAAATAGTTTGCACCAGGACACTGTTAAGGTAGGGCGTTTTATTGTATTGCCTAGAAGAATCAAGTAGCTGATGGATGCCAGGTTCTTCATTAACCACGTAACATTTTGCAAAGGTAGCATAGTTAGCAAAGAACTGAAGGAGAATTCGCTGTGCATTTCCCGTTCCAAATATACCTCAGGGCTTTCTTTCCGCAAAGCAAAGGGGGAAAAGTAGTTCGGCATTGTTATCGTTAAAGCAACGATGCTCTGCCTGTGCTCCTCATTAGATATTCCCATACCTTAGGCATGGCGAGGGGTCTGGTGAGGTGCGGTTGTTGTCGATTTTGTAGTTGTCACCAGCAACAGAAGCTTTGGTCAAGCCGTCGCTTGAAATCAAATCTTAGCCCACGGCAAAGCCTTAGTTTTCTCATCTAGTGGCCAGCGCGAGGCGGCTTCTACTTCAAGTTTATCTGCATCCTCATTATAGTCTATGTCTACATGTGCCAGTGCCTATAGAATTCGTATCTCGTGGTCCTTTATTATTTGGGTTTACCACGTTGTTTCTTCCAGTCATTCATATGTTGTTAGCGAAATCCGGTCTATCGAGGACTGAGAGGTGCCTCGTTTGGCTCATAGGTTAGTCAATCTGCGTGTTGAGCAAATGTAGATGCTGCGTACGGAATTCCTTCTCCGGGCCAAGTGATTGTCGTCACAGCTCCCATCCGGGTGACACAGTATAAATTCTGCTCCAAACTTTACGTTACTGAACTTAGAGACGTCGGTATACACTCACGCGCCTGGCAGTCTGGTGAAGGTGGTATTTATTTGTCTCTTCTTTGTCAGTCAGGGGGTACATGTGAAGATATGGGCGTGGTACTTCATTGATAAGACTAGGTATATCTCGAAGTGGGCAATGTATACCTAGTGAGCAATGTTGGTTGTCTCATGGGTAGTATTCCTGGTCTTTCTTCTTCAAAGTGGATGTGTAACGTCAATTATGCTTGTTCGTAAGGCAGTCTTGATTGCGATAGCATGTATAATCAGTTGCATAGTCGGGTAACTTGACGTCCAGTGTAGCCAGCTAGTCCTTTCATGCCAATAAAGCTTATGGTGATCTTATTCATTATACTACTACTACACATTAAGCAATTTCAGTTCAAAATAAGCTAGATGTACCTGAGAGATGTTACCGAGGCGCCTCTCATGGCCCTGGGAGCAGGACGCCAGTAGTGGGTGACCTTAACTTATGTCGCAAAGCAGTACCAGCAACGTCCGATGGCCAGTCCATGATATACTACTACCGCCCACTGCGTAGTTATATAATAGTATTGTATATAAGCATCCCTTTTTTTCCACTGTGAGGCTCTTGCTAGGCGACATCGGAGACTAGAAACCCACCCGTTTTGTTTATGGGTAAAATTTATGCAGATTTGAATTAGCTGTGGTTGGAAGGCTCCTGCTCCTGCTATTAGCAGAACCTGGCAGTGATAATAGAGCATAGAACGGTACAAAAGGAGACGCAGGTACCCCAAGTCTGTCAGCTTTCGGTCTATGCCCACATGTGATAATAGTGATGATAGTTATACACTGAGTAAGCGAACACATTGGTGTAATATTATTGGACAGTTATAGTGGGTCTGAGACTGAAGAGGGATGACCCATTCAATGTACCTTTTTTTTCGTCAGTAGTCGGTACGATTGACAAAAATTTAGTAGCGATTAACAAATCTGAATTGATAAGATTTATGGCTCACTTGACTATACCAGGGTCTGCTGTACCCTATATGTATACCCTAATATGTCACCATAGGTTTATAGAGAAAAAAATTGCCTCGAGATAGCAAGGTTCTAATTTCCAGTTGAACTGGAGCATCAGGAATTGAG